>JAVQIZ010070991.1:0-51662 GCA_036023535.2 Galaxias brevipinnis
ACACACACACACACACACTGTGTAGTTCTCTCTTTACCAGGCACCCCCTCAGGTCCCGTGTTTATGCTGTCCTATTTTCCAAATGTTAAATACAGTTGCAGCAAAAATAAATGGTGCCAAAGCTGCTTCAACATATCCACTAACAGAAAGAAACACAGGCACATGGGGTGAGGACACACTACGCAATAATTGTTGTGTGACCATGTGTACTCTCTGTCTGTGCTTACAGATTAAATGACTGAACTGAATTGATGAACAGTGTAATTTGAACTATGTCTCTCTGAAAGGTACGAAATGGCAACACGAGGAGTTTACCTCATGGGACAGGTGGAAAGCGGCAATCCCCAGCGGCCAAAAGCAGCACAGCATTGAAAAAACACTCAGGCCAAGGTGGTCTCTGGGAGGCATCATCAGGAAGTTGTCCTCACTCTCCGAGTCGCTGGAGTAGTCGCTCTGCACAGGGGACACATTGAGGTTGTCCATTGAGATTAAGGTAAGTGCGGTAGTGAAGTTTGTACTACTGCAATGCGTCACAGTCTACCGTCTTCCTCGTCCCATCCTTAAGTTCAGTCTGGAAAGATGTCCCTGCCTGTTGCATGTCTCTTTGTACCTCTGTGTATGGCATGTCCATTGTGATGAAAAAAAATACCAATGAAATACTGATTTGAAAAAAAGTCCACTGACGTCACTTATCATAATTAGTAAGTATATTTACTAAAAATGTAATCGTCTGTCTAAAAATGTACATTTGAATGTGCATTAAACAGTTTAAAACACAAATCAAACCACTTAATAGGAACAGATAGTAAAATTCTGTCTGTGTTAGAACTCCGCCACCCACATTTTCCTCAACTTACATACTCAACATCCATGTCCTACTATTTAGACAGGCATTTCCTACTTAATAATTGAGCCAACCAAGGGCAATGTCACTTATTATTCCAGACCAAATGACACATGCATATAAGATGGCATTAGCTAATAGAATTGTAAGCTCCCCTGAAGGGATTTGTGGTAAAAAAGAAAAAAAAAAGAAAATATAAGGTGGGTTTGATTTATGTCTCAACAAACCCCAGATGTCTCATTATTTCTCTCATCTTAGCATAGGTTTTTCCACTGCGCAGACAACTTGCACAGCTGGGCTCTCTAGCCGTCAATTTGCTCAGAGAGTGACCTGATGCAAATATTCCCCCCTGACAGGCCAGCCATACCAGCTGGGAAATGATTGGCAACGTCTTTTTCTCTCACTCTCTCAGATCCTTTCCAACCCCTCAGATCTCATGTATTTTAAAGACATTGTAGTTTATTTGGTTGGATGGCGCTTAAACAGGGACAGATAAAATCATTGCGCTTCAAACCTCTCTAGGGAATAAATTTAAAAACTGACATAGGAGAATAAGATCAAATGCTTGACTCTCTATTCTAGTTTTAAAATCTGGGACACAGCCAGTTGGGACAGAGGCTGAAATCTAGAGGGGCAATCCACGATTGGCAAGTCTTCATCTAGTTATTTTCCAGAAAAGCATGACGTGAAAGATCCAAAAAGACAAATGCATTTACAGGTTTGAAAAAATAGAAATATGAAGCAATGGAGGAAATTAAACTGGACCACTTAATAATATTGTCGGTGTTTGTGCAAATGTGTAAATATGCTGTGTTTTCGATGAATTGTATTTATTTATTCTGTATTTAAGCATTTCTAACAGCTTATTTATATGTGCACTTTACAAAGCAGTCAGACAGGGGTCTCAGCGGTTAAATAAATAAAAATAAAATAAAGGAATCTTCAGAGCGATCTGAATAATAATTTGTTAACATGTACAAACATTGTGTTATGTTGCCGTGCTCGAAACATATATTCCAGAAAAGCTCAGTTACAAGGCAGGTTACTAGTAATAAGGTAGAGTAATAAGGTAGAGTTACCCATAAAGGCTTATATTACTGGCCGGATAGCCCAGCTCACTAAAATCATCATTATCTTCAAATTTTACAGGAATGCAAATATCATTAGAGGATCTATTTGTAAGTTTTAGTCAAGGCTAGCCTATTATATTGGTTAAAAGATTACTGGTCTATTTGACTGACAAGCATGTTCCATTTCGACAAGGAAAAAACTATTCTGCATCCCTCCCAAAAAGTTGTATTTAATGGAAGGAGAGTTGCATTTTAATCTGATATTACAATAGAAAGAAGTGTATTTAGAAAATAATCCTGCTATCCACTCTATATTGCTGCCCTCTTTAGATAACCCTTGTCTGAGCTAGCACTGCTTAAGCCTGTGCCAACAAAAATAAGGCTACCGATTCCTAGTCAAGCAAACACTCAAAAAGACAAGCACCTGGCCATCTCAGTTCTGAGGGCCCTACAGTCTGGTCTGGCTAGCAGCCCTCAGGCCAGGGGAGTGTGTGGCCTGCATTGCTGAATCTGAACAGGTGGTGGAGACAGCATGGGCTTAGCAGGGAATCCAGAGGTCCAGACGGCATATCTCTCTACTTTACTAGCATCTTACAGAAACAAATACGCCTGGAAAAGGAAAAGGGAATTAAAGAAGCTAGTAGAACTTCAGAAACCTGAAGGTCCCCTTCCGTTTGCTGCTCTTACCTCTAGCTCCTGGAACTCATCGTCATCGTCCATATCGTACGAGAGCGTCTGGATCTTGGCCTCATCCATGGAAAGGTCCAGGAACCTGGACGCTGCAGACGAACCGGCAGACGCCAGATCAGATTCTATGAAGGTGGTCTCACAGCACTCCCCTCCCTCGCCCCAGGCCCGGAGCATGCTCTCGGAATACAGGATGAGATTTGGGGTCCTGAAGCGCGTGTCCATGCCCTGCGGTAGGTTGCTGGGGTTGAGGAGCTGCGGTGGTCCCCCTCCGCCCTTGCCGTTGTGCTCCTGTTGTGGGGGGAGGTTGACCACCACGTGGCCTTGGTACTGGGGGGCCGAGTACACAGGCACCAGACCCTCCTTGGTCTCCACCATCAGACTGCGGGTGTTGATGAGGCCGTTGCGCTTGCCGAGCTCTGGCAATGCATTGTCGCCGTCCTGGCTTCCCCCGGCTGGCGATGTTTTCTTTGGGGTGGAGGGTTTCATCTCCTCCCTCTGTCCTGCCCCTGAGCCTGTTCCGCCCTCCATTCCCCGGCTTAGAGAGCTGGGTCGCTGGGTCAAATCCCCTGGTCTTTAGAGGCCTTTCTCATTGAGGCACTTGGGAAGACATGGGAAGGCAGGCAGCACTCTCCTGCGGGCCAGATTAAAATGATTGAATAGATAAAATGAGCTTTTGTACTCTGCTTTGCAAAGTACATAAGAGCTTCAATAAATACAAGGCTTTAAATATCCTCATTGCTTCGTCTATTCAGGTTAGAGACGAAACGTTTCAGATGGGAAATCATCAAAACTTGAAGGAGAAAATCTGTTTGGCTCTCTGCCTTTCATCAAAAACATTTACAGTTTTTCTGTTTGTGAATATGTTCAAAGGGAGAGTGGGTAAATCCAGTTTCTGTGGAGGCAGAGCTAGTCAACCCACTCATATAACCAAAAAGTGTGAGGGGGAGACTCCGTCAATTAACCTCTGCAAACTTGTTGAAGATTGAACGGCCCAGATGCCAGTTACAGTGTGGGCCTGCCAATTATTACATCCCCCAGGGGGGTTCTGAGTGCCTGGAGCCCCTTCGACTCCCAACGGACATCACTTTGCATTGCATCAACTGCTGGTGGGTAATGGTAAGCAACGATGTGTGCTAACAAGCACGGTGTGTGTGCAAACACCGAACAGCCTCACATTGACATCCACACAAACAGAACTCCAAAACAGCCTCACATTGACATCAACACAAACAGAACTCCAAAACAGTCTCACATTGACATCCACACAAACAGAACTCCAAAGCAGTCTCACGTTGACATCCACACAAACAAAACTCCAAAACAGTATCACATGGACATCCAGACATGAACACCCACACATTCTGTATACGACGCACACATACACACACACACCTGTTTTTACTCTCCGTTTGTTGTAGCACTCGTTTGTGAGTCAACCATTCACATTTGTGTGCGCAAACATCAAAATTGCATGTCAGAGCCATTGATTCCACATTTCGCATTATGGACACAATCCACCTTGCCAAGGCTCAGGATAGAGGGGAAATGTTTTGCCAGAATCAGCAGGAAAGTGTATGTTGGAGATGAGGCCTGCTGAAGGGCAGTCACTAATGGACACGCTATGCTGGTATAGGCTCCAAAGTGGATTGCCACCAACTGAGAGTTCCAGCTTCCCTTTGACCAATCAATATGACTGTGCATGGGGAACATTGAAACGTTGACACTTTTTTTGCCATGTTTCTTCCTTAGGCCTATTAATGCAGGATTAAAAACCCGGCCCCAGGCAAGGTTTTATTTTACCAGTACTAAAGCACATAGTAGCATCCCGAATTAGATTTAATTAGCTCATTATTAGTCACTGGAATAAAAATAAATGTGCTGCTGTTTCCTATAGCTCGGTTTTTAAAGAAGCTAAGGTCAAAGCAAAGTGTGCAACACAGCAAGTCCTTTAATGGTTCAATGTTCACCAGCATAACTTTCTCTGAATGGGAGTTATTGTCTAGTCTAATTTCTGCGACACAGGCTGTATCAAACATATCACACCATATTGCTGAACATAATCAACGTGGCAATTAGACCTTTATAATGTTTACCGCTTAGCATTTATTTGTTTGCTAGCCGTTAGTTTTGATGTGTAATTCCGTTTATAACTGCATAGGTTTACACAATGACAGGGGAGGATTGACTCTGAACTTCTGACTTTGTCGATTATTCTTAAGGAGACTTAAGGACGATACGACATCCCATGCAATCCTCCCATTTATAGAAAATAAACATACAATACAGAATTGTAGATAGTATTCTAAAAAGAAACAGTGAAAATAAAATGTACGGTAACATATTTGGTGGTCGAGCTCAGAGTAATTACAATCGGGCAAAACAAGAAGAAAAATATAGTGTAGGAGCTGTCCATGGTGCTGTCACATTCACGGCAAAAGTGTTATTAGGGTACCCATGGGATTTCCCAGCAAATTGATCATTACCACAGCCCACTATTGCCACTGAATCACAACGTATGATTCGAGATGCAGTAGCCAGCCTAATAATGTGACTGAATTGATAAAGTGTAATCTGTGTTGAAACGTTATGATTTGATTTATATAATTTCATATGATAATTCATATAATGTTCATCGTACGTTGTGAGAAAACAACGCAATATACTCTTAGATAGCCAGCCAAATACTGTCAATTAAATTCGATGCCAAAAAATTGCGTTTGCTGTCCTGCAATGATGCTCTGCTAGTGCTGTCATCTTGGTGCAATATTTGTTGCTGTAACCTTCAAGTCCGTGATCTGACTAGTAAAGAAAGCACTTACCTTTCAAGGTGAAAGAGCGTTCTGCGGTGGTCAATCCCTCGGAGAAATAATATTGGACCCATACAGGTATCAATCCGTGCTAAGTCTGTGCTTACTCTAAAAATACGATGATCCTCTGCAGGTAGGATTCTTGCCTCAACCTTTTCTGTCAAAACTTGCACTCACTTACATTCACAAGGCCAATGTTATTCTTATGAATACAGTACACTTTGAAAGAATGTTTCAGATGAGAAAGGCAAGTAGATGGGTTGTAAAGACATTACAGGCATACATTTGTTAGGTTACCCTAAAAAAAAATAAAAAAGGAAATAAGAAAAAACACGCTGCAATGCTTTGGCTGACCCATTCTAGCGCACTACAAAGTAGGCTACGAGCGAGGCACTGTTTCCAACTGAAGTATTGTGGGGTTCTGGCAACATAGTCTCCAGAATTAATTAGCTACTCATCCCCATGGTCCTAAAGCAAGCTCCAGTCAGTCTCCAGTGTGCTAGAGGGGCGTGTTCATAACTTTTCAGCTGTGGTGTCAGACCGTTTTTTATTTAGTAAAAAATATTCTTGCTTTTTGCTTAAATCTACTGAAAATGTTTAATTTTTATTAGGTCATTAATGTGCACCATAAACTTCACAATAACTATTATGTTGCTATTATCTGGCGTAAATATGATTTGTATAATTTGAAGAAAAGTTACAGAATAGATAGCCTACTGTACAGCTAAAAAATTATGGCAGACAAAGCTCATAATACTGTATAGCAGCCTTAAAACCTTTACCCTAAGTTTGTTTACAAGTCTATGAATATGCTTAGAAAAATTAAGTTTATCATCCAGCTAAATGCCTAGATATGTATAACATGTAACACACTCAAGACATCCATCTTCCATTTACAGTAGAGATACTGAGGTCTGCCAAGGGGAAAAGGGGATCTTGAGAAATAGCTCACTTCTTTTGAAACCAATTTGAGGTCATTAAAATCTGCCTGCAATGTATTAAAAGACTTTTCCCATTCCCAAGTCACATACTACTTGGGAAAAAGTGTCAGACCAAGAATAAACAGCAGTATCATCAGCGTAAATATGAATCTTTGAATCAGGCACAAGTGTAGCCATATTGTTCATATAGATAGTAAATAAAACAGGCCCAAGTATTGACCCCCATGTCACACCTCGAATGACCAACTTTGAAGTGGACTCTTGATAATCAGCATGAAGACTTTGGGATCTGTCAGAAAAGTATTTTTAAACCAACCTAATACTCCAGTGCTATAGCCCGTGCTAGACATTCTACGTATTAGGATTGAGTGATCCACTGTGTCAAATGATTTCAACAAATCGATAATAAGGGCGACACTATGCAACTCCTTATCAAGTGCACTGACAATATAATTTAACATCAAGGTCACAGCAGTTATAGTGCTATGACCTGTCCTGAAACCTGACTGTTTTGAGCAAAGTAGGTTGTTTGCTTGCAGGTAACCCTTGAGTTGAGCATTCACAAGTGAGCCAAGGATTTTAGCAAGTACAGATAACTTTGAAATTTGACATTATTATTATGTTTGAGGGATCTCTTCCCTTAAAAAAAGCAGAACTGCCATTTTCCAAGCTTTAAGAATTCTATTTGTCTAAAGTGATACATAAAATGTATGTAGTAGGCTTTCTGCGGATTTAATAGCTGAGCCTAAGATGATAGGGATCAAGTCAGGTCCAAAAGATTTCTTCTGGTCAATACTTTTTAGGGATAGAACAACCTCATCAGGTAAGCTATGACAATGGCTAGAACTAGAATTCGCAAATAAGTTACCAGAAGTGATAAAATAGTGTTGTCTGTATTTGTCTGAGAGTTATGAGAAAGTTGTGCAGGTAAAGTTAAAGAGATATTGGTGTTAAATTAACATATTCAACTTTTTATTTTAAGAAAAATAGGTGGATCATAAATATACTGGACATCATCCACAATTAAGTTATTCATCTATCCATACCTCAATCAGTGATTGTTTCAGGGAAGGAAATTTTTTCCACAGTTCTAGTGATTAATTTATATTGGTGGGGGTTGGGGGGTCATATGCATTTGTGCATTATTATACAACAATTGCACAACATCAAAACGTCAAAAACAAATGCCCCAATACTAACTCCTATAAGTTTCTCATTTGTCTATGTGCACCATCTAGCGTTCATTAGTTGGAAGTGGCTCTGTTTTATACTTACAAATAGCACACAGCCGCTGCATCCTCAGAGGGTCTCTACCACCTAGGCATAGAGGAAAACAGTCAACTCAGATCCAAGTTCTTAATACCTGAAGGGATCTATCTGTTTCTACAGCAACAAAAGATAACTTGTTTTGTAGGCCTAGCAATCAAGCTATAGTGGGGGACAATATAATGTACTCTTACCTACCGTAGGCTGCTTTATCTAACAACACAGATACGTGTATGAGACTTTAATATCCCACACAGTTAAATTGACATAGTATGAGCTTTGTCGGGCTGTAGTTAACAGAATACGGTTTCAGGATTGTTTGGTCCAATGGCAGATAATCAAATGTAAGATAGCCTATAATTGTAGCCCCAAATGCAAGTGGTCACTATAACTGTAAGATTTTTTCATATAAAACGAATGGTTATCGAAGCCAATTATTAATAAAACTAAGTCCTTCATATTAATTAGCTTTTTGTTTATAGAAAATATCCAACTCGTATCTAGCGGATGAAATACGTTTTTTTTGTGTGTGGCAACAAATGGCTGTAGTAACTTTTCGAATAGGATATTTTCTCCTTAAACACGCTTTCTTTAACCCGACATAAGAATAAGTCGGTTAAATAGCTCTATTGTACAACTATGCTTGCATACCAGCATAGGGGAATCTTTACCTGATTATAAATAGGCTACATAAAAATAGATGGATGAGTTAATGCATGAAGTAGGACGTGGTTGTTAAAATTCAAAATCATCGATCCTTAGTCATAACACAGGATTATGTTTGAGACACTGTTCTCGATGAAAGTAAACTCACTTTGAACAAAACACGTGTTTTGTTGGTAGTTAATTACAATGGACCGGATATTGAATCATTCCTAGTATTGCTGAACCCATAGGTAACGTGACACATCCAGACGACTAAACTCGTACCTGCAGCTGTGCGTACTGCACACAACACAGTATCTCAAGAAGGCTTTTAAAATATTTCCAGGCTGGGAAACGATACATTACAGCGGAGAAGAAAACTCCATCGAATTAGAAGGAAAACCGTAAAGAAGGGCACAGCAGGTACGGTTTATATTTCCTGATATGCTATTGTTTTAGGCCGCAGCCTCAGTTTGCTCACTCAGCCTGTAACTTGCTTTGCCAAAACAGGCCTTTCGCACACGCCGTCGCTGGGATGGGCACGAGCTCATCCTGACCGATTCAATGATGGCGTCGAGATAGTCGCAGACAGGCATTATTATTATTAGCCATAACTTTTATGTTAGCTTGCTTTACGATAGGTTAGTATAGCCTGTGACTGATAAACTGAAATACCCCTAAACTTTATATTAAGTTATATACTAATGTTAATGTAAAAGCAAAACCAACCAAGCTATCATTAGCTAAATACGCCAGCTCAGCTAACGTTATGTAGCCACTGTCACAGTGTCTGAAGTATTAAGTTGGGGAAGTAGCCTAACTTTGTTAACGACGTTAACGGTTTCTTCTGCTAACTCCGGTCGTTAGCCAAGATAGATAACGATGTTAGCAACAACTTGTGGTACAATACTTAGCTTAGTTCGACACCTGCAAAATTAGCTGGTTAACAGTCATTATTAATATTAGCTTAGCTAACTGGTATTGCCACCGACCTATCGCGAATGCCCAACCATACTACTGACTGTCAAACACACAGTCTAAGTAAGTTAGGTTCTGAGCCGTTATAACTAGCGACCAGCGTTAACTTGTTATGTTATGGTCATGAGATTTAAGAACGTTACGGTTAGCTGATTTAACGTTAATCGGTAGCTACACATCAATAGCTAGCTATTTGACAGGGATTGAGTCTACAAACGTGTCATGCGCTGATGTTACGCCCAACACTTATAGCTACGTCCACTAGCTACACAAGCTAGTTGTATACTACTAGTATTACTAGTTGTCAAGCTGGCATACTAGTACTTGCTAGTTCTCTTGACACTCTATTTACAAGCCTGTTGGCCATCTGTTAGCAGTTAGCTACATCAGCTAACTTCAAACGTATTTGATGTGTCATGCATAAATCGGAAAAATGTCGGAAAGAAAAGTATTGCAAAAGCGTCTTCTTCAGCAACGTACATTTTATGTGATGAAGGACATTTATTGTTTTGCTGATTTAATTAACAATGTCTCTATATATATTTGATTAATTAATGTAATTCATTTATTTTGTGAAATAGAATAATAAAATAAAAAAGTAAAACCTTACTTAGAAGTTGGGTTGACCAAATAGTCTGGCAGCCTGGATCCATCGAAAAAGTCAAAATCCTGCCATCATGGTGTCCTCCAAGTTTCAGGACTGAAATAAAAAAAATGTCAGAACCATTCACCTACTCGATACACCAAGTCACACTCATACACACATTCATTGTGTACTTCTATACATATACATATGTTTCATATGTAACATGTAAACAAAGTACAGTATTTATTTTTTCAATAAAATTTAGACTTTTCTTACACCTAATGAATTTAATTTGACTATCAAACTTTCTCTCTAATCTATCTTAACTTTTTGTTGTTGTTGCATATTGTCCTGTCAGAAAGCACACAGGTGCCTTATCAATAAGGGGCTTATTTCCTCTCTGTTGTTTTCTTCCAGTTACCATGGTGGGTGAACGTCGTAATGGGAATCTGCTTGTCCAGCTTGGCCCAAAGCAACAGGCCTACCCTGAGGAGTTGATCCGGCAGCGACGGACTCATGATGGCCAGACTGAGTACCTGATCCGCTGGAGCCTAGTGGCCATTGACGACGGCACTGGCTCCGGTGGAGGAGGTACTGAGGCGAGCAGCGGGGTCGGCAGTGGGTCGGGCGTTGGTGGCTCCAGCTCGTCGGGCGAGAGCAAGACCGAGAACATCTTGATGTGGATGTCGACAGAAGATGTATATGCAAACTGCCCTATGCTCCTGGGTAAGCGCAAGGCGGACAGTCAGAGACCCCTTCAACCAGAAGAGGAGGAAAGGCCCCGCAGAGAGTTCCCCACCGACGTCACCTTCGACGAGGTAGAGCTCTCTGACATGAAGGATGACGTCAAGAACCTGGTGCGCAGGGCCCGCAAACAGATGGGAAAGAAGAGTGACTTTGCGATCAGCATCACACACACCATCCACGTTCTGAGCGCCTACGCCAGCATTGGCTCTCTGGTGGGGGTCTTTAAGGAGACCGGCGCCCTGGACCTGCTCATGGAGCTTCTCTGCAACAAGGAGCGACAGACACGCCGAAGCGCTGGCAAAATGCTGCGGGCTCTGGCCTCTCATGATGCAGGTACTATATGGGGAAGAGCCATAGTTTTCTTTGTGTATACCCCATTGGTTTAAAACAAAAAAGACTTGGGTTAGGGACTCATTCTGTTTTCACTAGAAAGTCTAGTAATTTCAGATGTTTTCCTCATTGTGGTAATGCAATGTTGCATGCTTTCAGGTCAGTTAGTTTAAAGCAGTAACAAATTATGGGAGTAACCTTTTCTTATCAGTTTAGCCAAGTTTGTTCAGGAGATAGTGAATCAGTATACATTTGCATATCAGTTAAACCCGAACTACCTGTTGGGTCTCCCCGGCTGCTTTTGAGGATCCTTACTGCCTTGCGCTTGACCATGCCTCGTTCTTTAAACAAAAGTTTAAGCTTGTTTGTATTTCACTGTTTGTGTAGTGGGTAAGATTTTAAGCATGTGATGCAATGTAACACCTTAACATAAAAAGCATAGCATATATTTAGTAAGGGATTTGCTGATAAACCAAATATCAGGGCTCAGTAATTGATCTGGCAATTATTTTTCATTTATTTAAAAGCATCTTAAATTTAAATTATATTAGATTTTTGACACTTTAGCATGGAAATTAAATGACACTGTGGTCGATTAACTAGTCAAACAAGGAAAACAAATTGACATATCATTTCCTTGTTCCTGCTGCTTCAGTGTAGTTTTTGGCAGCTTCTTGGGCAGCGGGATGCCGGAAAAAAGTGTAGCTACAGAGCTTCTGTTTCTCCTGTGTGTCATCAACTTTAAAGAGAAAAAGGAGTCATCTGTCTTTCCGGAAAAGCCACGTCAGCCATCTTGTAACTACCGCTGTTTGTTTTACTTTTGGTTCTCATAGCAACAGTCTGACGAGAGGCAATGCAAATGGTTGTGATTCATGACATCCTAATGTTTCTGTATCCTCGATTCTTCATTGAGGCTGGCCATGTATCAAACGTGGTCATTGCTTTTTATTGCTGCCGCTAACTTTGTACAGTATATGCAGTAATCTTATCTTTAGGCCCTATGTTCCTGATCACCAACTGTTTTGACACCATCGAGGCAAACAAACATATGTCACCTATACTCTTACTTCTTTTCTGTTTGAAATTAAAGTTCTAGTCCTGTTATAGACAGTAGTGAGTGACAGCCTCTTGAGCTGGCCTCTTCATTTTGGGCAGCCGGTTAATTCGCTTCCCTGCAGCATCTTATAAGCATTCCATAACTGAAGTGGCAAAGAGCTACTCCCAACCACATCTGTTGCAGACAGGCATACACCTTTGACACAGCGCTAGTCTGGTCTGTTCTGCATTAAAGTAGCTATCTGGCAATGACATGACATTAGATGTCTCTTTTTATAAAACTCTGTTTTGCCCTGTCTGGCAATGGAGATACAATTGTTACAAGTTGGAGAACTATTTTCATAAAGACGTTTTGGAAGAAAATGGGGTTGTGCGGTTTTATCCATTTCAAGCATATAGTCTGCAGGGTGGAGAGGGAATACGCCATTGTATGTTTTAAACGTATTTGCCTTAATGGCCTAGCTTTCATTTACACATATTTCCCTAAATCAACTTTACTAGTATTATTTGTAACTAGTACTGAATACTATTACTAGTATTATTGTCTTGTGTAATTATTATTTTTCAAGATGACCAAAGTTTTACCTTGACTCGACCATTCAAAACTCATACCTGCTCTTTGGTGTTTAATTTTTCCATGTCTGTGTTTTAAACATTCAGTCAATTCCCTCTTGCTCAGCCTATTAGGAAATCATGTTTCATTATGGTTTTTCATGGGATATTCCTGTAAAAATACTGACTCAGAAAGCTAAGTAGTAAAAAAGCTTGGACTCAGAGCAACAACTGCCCTTTTAAGTGTTTGACATCAAATAATCTAAATGTCCTGATCCATTAATTGGTTGTTGGCTATCTATTAGTAAAAATATATTTGCAGGGATAAAAGCAAAAGTTCAAGATTCATAGCAGCTACTTCTTCAAACCCACGGTTATTTTTATTTTATTTTATTGATCATAGGCTTAGTCCTTGTTACATCTGAGTCATATTCACATGTTTTATAGCTGTTACTTTGAGGGTGGCCTTTGCACTTCAATCCATACCATGTATGCAATTAGGTCAAGTTGAGAAATGTTTGTTCAGTCATATGTGAAATATACATGTGAACATAACATCATCATATTGATGATAATATGATTTTATGATTGTTTGTGTGCTTTAGTGTGAATTTTATTGAAGTGTGCATACATGCTATGTGCTTTTCCTGTTCAAACTAACCAGCCTGTGCTGTCACCTTACGCAGGAAGTCGTGCTTACGTGCTGCTATCCCTCAGCCAGCAGGATGGTATCGAACAGCACATGGACTTTGATAACCGTTACACCCTCCTGGAGCTGTTTGCAGAGACCACCTCCTCTGAGGAGCATGGCATCTCCTTTGAAGGGATACACCTGCCCCAGGTAATTATTAACTACAAACCTAATAATAGTATGTTTATCTTCAGCCTGCTGTGGTAGAATTAAAAAGTTATGTCACTTGAATGTGCTCTTTTTATATTAATTTGTGGTTTAGTAGTACTTAGTTTTTTTGGGCAGAATAGTAGATCTGAAGCTAAAAGGTTATGTCATTCAGTTTAAACATAATTCCTCCCTTCATTCTTTGTGTGTCTCCAGATCCCAGGGAAGCTGCTGTTCTCTCTGGTCAAGCGTTACTTGTGTGTCACCTCCCTGATGGACAAGCTGAACACAGCAGGAGTGGAGTCGAGCTCCGACCGCCAGGAAGCCGGCACCTCCTCCTCTGGGCCTAGCTACCATGCGGAGAACCAGCGCATCCACCGGGAGTTTGAGTTCACCATGGCCATGGCCAACCTCATCTCCGAGCTGGTTCGCGTCATGGGCTGGGACCGGAACCGACAGCCCACCGTCGGGTTGAGCCAGGCAGGGGCCATGGCCAACGGAGAGGAGCAGGACGACGAGCCAAACCGACGAATGCTCCGCTCCATCTTCCAGCCTCGCTTCTCCACCTCGCCTGTCACCGTTACAGGCACGGCTATGGTGGCAGCGGCGGCGGCGGCGGCTCCCACCCCTCCCAAGAAGAAGGCGGGCAACGGTTTTAAAACTCGAACCGATTTCTCCAGCCGCTCTTCTTATGTGGAGTACGTGCAGGACAGTCTGAAGAGTGGCATGCTGGTCCGCATGCTGGAGGACTACGAGGAGGTCAGCGCCGGAGACGAGGGAGACTTCCGTTACAGCAACGATGGCTCCCCTCCCGTGCAGGTAGGGAGCAGTTTGATGACGACGACGTCTTGAATTATTTTGTGCTTGGCCCTACTATGAAATCTCGAATTGAAATGCATTCTTGTTTATGCAATATTATTGGGATCTAATTTAAAGCTTACTGTGCATTTAATAATCTTTCCATATGGGTGGCCTTTTACTGATTCACCAGAGTGGTTTCCCTTTTTTTGAACGCTGCTAATAGCTAATGGCTCTAGCTTTTGCTTGCCTTTGGCCAACTGTATAGCTCCTGATTTATAACTGAATGAACAACGTACCTGTTGAACAAAGTGAGTTCTGGTGCGTTTAGTGAAGCTTATTTCTAATTCAAAAACGTTGTATACTCAAAGCCACAATGTCATGAAAAAACTATTCCTAAACAAACAAAACGATTATCACATGGGTCCTTAAAGTCCTTGAAAGTTTGTGAATTTGAAAAAGATAAAACCAAGTCCTAGTTTTCTATTTTGCACATTGGGCCAGTGTTGACTATTTTGCCCAAACGGTTTGCCTTGGGCTGGTTAAATATTTGATCAGAGTTGATATGGCAGTGCTTGCAATGACTCAAATGTAAGGTGTTAAGTCAGTGAAGCAATGTGTGAGATTAAGGACCATGACTGACCTATGTGGGGAAAAAAACGCTGTGGGGAGAAAGCACTGAATAGAAGAAAGATTTCGCCTTCAAATATTTTAGGTCATTGTCAAAGTATGTGTGGATACAGTTTTTTATTTTACTACAGTTCAGTTTGAGAGAGATATCTCACTTTTAATACTAATATGGTGATTTCTGACTAGCTTGTTGCAGTTGACAACATATAATGATAAACCTTTTTAGATGTAGCACTTGTCTCAACAATGTTACAAACGTGTCTTGTTAGGTGTACTGGAACTCCCTGTCAAGGACCTACTGGGTGCACTGGCATATGGTAGAGATCCTGGGCAGTGGCACCAGCGGTCAGGCTGAGAAGGAAACTCAGGAGAAGGCCTCCACCTTGACCGAGACCCTCAAACTCACAGCTGGTAAGGCTTTCACTATTCTCATGGTTATATCATAGACACTGGCGCATACATCAAAGCACCTTTCTCTCTAATGTAAAAAACATTTGGGACACAGTTCTATGTGTAAAGAAAAAATTTCTTACAATTTATGATGAGTAGACTAAACCAGTGCTTTCGTTCACGTTTTTAAACACATGGAGAATTTTTATCTCATACCTCTTCTTTGTCCATGCTTTTTGTGTTTAAAGTGAGCCAGACGTTCTTCTCCAAGCCACCCGGGGGACTGTATTCGTTGCCTTACCTTGCCGAGGGCCTGCAAGCCGAGGACTGCTGCCTGAGCCGGGCCGAGTGGTGGGAAGTGCTCTTCTTCATCAAGAAGCTGGAACCAAAGCAGCAGCAGGAGGTCAACAACACGTTGCTCCAGTGCCTGGAGGACCAGGCGAGTCTTTTACCCTCTATTTCACTTTTTACTTCACTGGTGTGAGCAAGTAACCATGTAATTGCACTGGTTTGATGCAAATCTGTGTTTTGTTGCCCTACTACTTGTACTCTGTGCAATGTTAAATGTAGTGTTTAAAAATAAAGTGGAATCTAATCGAGTCGTTAATCATTTGACATGGGTGGTTTTTAACGTCGGTCACCCCTACTTCACTTTTTTTATTTGTTTTTATTGAATGTGGTTGAATGTTTATTGCAGACATTTTAGGACGGATAGATATATCTGGTGACAGTAACACTAAAATGAGACCACCAACACCCCTTTATTATTGACATTTTGTTGACTTTAATTATGATCAACTCTCATATCTATGAAATCTCCTGTCCATCACCTGCTACCGTCTCCACTTCTTCAGGAGACAGATCTAGACGAGGCCATGCTGATCAGCCTGCCGGTGCCAGGCGAGGTTGCTAAAAAGCTCCTCCACTACCTGAAGCAGAACCTCCCGGGCTCGTGCCTGGGCGATCTCCTGTGCTCGCACGCCTTCTCCAAACACTACCTACGGCGTGGCGGAGGGGGCCTGGAGGATGAGGAGATTCTGGCCGACGGCTCCATGGGTTCCTCTGGCCTCGGAGTGAGCGCCTCCACCTCCGCCACCATCTCCTCCTCGTCCTCCTCCTCTTCCTCCACGTCCTCAGCCATGGGATCCGTGTCCAAGAAGCCAAAGAAGGAGGTCCCCGTGGACTCGGGCTGCGGGAGCCCCGACACGGAGAGCGAGCTTCCCACCGAGGACGAGACCAAATACCCCGCAGACCTGGAGGAGAGGATGAAAGGTGTGTGTGTGTGTGTGTGTGTGTGTGTGTGTGTGTGTACTGGCACTGGCTTTTCACCACTATGTTTGACACTGTGTGTATAACATATTCCCTTTGTTGCAAGATGCAGATTTCTCCCTTTGTTCAGTGTAAAAATAATGTAGTGTCCCGTTTGAAAGAGTATCAGAAATGGACAAAAGGTGTTACAGCTCTGCCTTCTCCTCTTCCCTCTAGTGTTTAACAACCCCAAAGTGCAGAGCAAGAAGTCTGCTCTGGAGAAGCTGGGCGAGGTGGTGGACATCATGAAGAAGAACGGGTCGGACGCGGGCCAGCAGCTGGCCGGCATGAAATTCCTCACCAAGGTTCTGGAAGAGGAGGGACCTCAGGAAAGGAGCACACTGCGCACAGATTCTGCTCAGACCATCCGGTGAGACGGGGCTTGCAGATGTGTTAGACAGGGCTTGCAGATGTGTTAGACGGGGCTTACAGATGTGTTAGACGGGGCTTACAGATATGTTGGGCTTACAGATGTGTTAAACGGGGCTTACAGATGTGTTGGGCTTACAGATGTGTTAGACGGGGCTTACAGATGTGTTGGGCTTACAGATGTGTTAGACGGGGCTTGCAGGTGTGTGAGACGGGACTTGCAGGTGTGTGAGACGGGGCTTACAGATGTGAGACGGGGCTTACTGGTGTGTGATCATAGTGCAGTCAATCCAAACGTTTGGGATTTTTTTGTTTTGTTTTGCTGCAAGGACCTGACCTCATCAATAAAAATGATGTGGTTGACATGTTAGTTTGACATGGTGACATGGAAAGAAAAAAAGAAAGAAATCCTGTTTAAAACAATATTGATGTCTGGTGTTCTTTTCTCCCACAGGGACAAAGTGCTGAAGCTTCTGGTGGAGATGCTGAGCGGGCAGTCCAAGGAGAACGTGGTCAGCGCTCTGCGTCTGACTCGCATGCTCATGCTGAAGTACGAGTGGAGGGTCTCCTTCGCCACCGAGGGGGGCGTCAAAGCCATCCTTTCCTGTATGCAGGAGTACGCCGCCGTCACACAGTTGCAGCAGATTGCGTTAGCGGTAAATACAGCAGTCTCTCTTATTGCCACGTACCATACCACATGTCGTTTTTTAAAGTGCAAGAAAGATACTTTTGTTGAGTTCCTCTTCCTGTATTCCCTGTGGTTTTACAAGGCCTGTAATAATAGAATGATGATGATGATGAATGAATGCTGAAGACCTGCACCTGTATTGTACTCTTTGTAGGTTGTGTCCGCATCCTAACACATCCCAAGTTGTGGCAGTGCTTTTTTTAACCTCGTCCGTTTTTAACTCTGTTCATCTTTCAGACTCTAAAGGTGATCACGGGAGCTAGTAAGCACGACCTGCGCAGCATGGGCAGCAGCCTCCCTCTCTCGGAGTCAGGCACCCAGATGATGCTGGAGATCTTTGCCAGTATCGGCTCTGCCACGCCTGAGGGCTCCAAGGGGCTGCTGGCAGCCATCCCTGCGGCCATTGAACTGATGCTTAATACTCCGGGGTACTAGACTATACATTCCCTAGGAAATGAGATGAAATGCAATGTTATTAGAGGGTAGAGAGCGTTGTATGGTCGTTGCATCTCTGTCCAAGATGACGGAGCTAAAATGGCTTTCACCCCAGGCTCGTTTGGGGAAATCTGAACTCTGAAGACCCCTTATTATATCTATTTAGGCCAATGAGAATGTCCATTCAAACATGCATGATGAAGTATACTATTTTTTATTATGTTTTTTTATTATGTTTAATTTTAGACAAAATTTTACACTCCGGCTATTTGCACACCACATACAACATTCTGCAAAAAATCCGCTTACCTTGTTACAATCCTGTGTGTTCTCCGCCTGTCTCTACCAGGTGCATATTGTCTGTGAGGAATGGCCTGCTGGTCATCGTCATGCTCATCTCCATCCACAAGACTCTGGCGGAGCAGCTGGTGGCCTGTGACGTCAGCGCCGTGCTGAAGAAGTGCCTGTCGGCCCCGCGGCCGGAGACCATGCTGGCTATCATTGCCCTCAACCACATCTCGATGGTTCACAAGCTGGAGAAAAAAGGTAGGGTGGGAACGCTGTCATTTTTCCTGAGCGTTGTGGTTAGACTTCGCATAAATTGTAAGGTGATAAACTTTGAGATTGTTACATTTTAGGTGTTGTGTGTTTTATTACTCTGTGCAGCTAATATTTGCTTTATGAGAAGAGGGTGTCATCTTTCTAAAAACGCAGTTGCTCTGTTTCTGCATAAAGATGTGCACAAAAAAAAGTTTACCATTGACTGTATCATTCCTATTTGTATTTGCAATTTTCTTGAAAAATAACTTTTCTAAAATCTCTGGCACTCTCCTCAGAGTCCACGGATGATTTGGACTTCAAGGACACGGAGTTGAAGATGCTGGTCGTGAGCCTGAAGGAGATGACCGCCACCAAGGAAGTGATCATGACTCTGGAGCAGCTGCTGTGTGACGATGGCTCCCAGCTAGAGGAAGAGCGCAACCAGGTGACGCGCAGCCGCGAGACCTACCAGGACTTGGTGCGCCTCATGGATCAGCACCGAGCCGACCGGGCCGCCCAGCTCTCTATCCTCAGGTACCGGCTGCCTAGTTCCTCACTGAACTTTGACCCCCTTTTATATAATTGAATAACAAAAAAAATAGATTCCCTGTTCAAGTTTCTTTCTAGCCTGGTCTGACAATAATTGGCTGTAACCTTTTGGCTCATTCAATATTTTGCTAGTTGCACTTTTACCTTTTGTGATTTTGGCTTGTTTCTGTCAAAGGTCTGTTTTTAAATGTTTTGTTTTTTTGTCTCGTCCAGAATATTGAACAAATTCCTTGACAACTATCAAGAGGATCTGCTTCCGTGGCATGAGAGCATTGAGCCATGCCTGTCTTCAATGACAGCCTTCATCAACGAACGGGAGGTAAGCAAGCTCCGCACTGAAGTCTTAAGCAGTAGGTATGTACACCTAGTATTTAACATTACCTCAATTGTAAATCACTGGTCTCTTGTGTATCTAGGTGGTGCAGCTCTTCATCCGCTTTTTGTATCGGCTGGCCTCTCTGAACAAGGACTACGCGGTGGTGATGTGTCGCCTAGGCACCAAGGACGCCCTGGTCAAGGCCCTGGACAAGCACAGCACCAACCTGTTGATGGTCACCGAGCTCAGAGACCTGATCACCGACTGTGAGAAATATGCCAGCCTCTACAAGAAAATGACTACTAGTGTTTTGGCTGGATGCATACAGGTGAGCTATTGACTTTTAAATGATTATTTTTGACCGGAAACTAACAAAATTATGTGAGTCATTATTTTTTTCAAATACAGAAAAAGGTGTGTTTTTGACGTTTTCTAGAAATTGTCAGGTGTGAAATGTTCCTGTGTCTTTACAGATGGTCTTGGGACAAATTGAGGAGCATCGCCGCAGCCACCAACCAATCAACATTCCTTTCTTTGACGTCTTCCTCCAAAATCTGTGCCAAGGTATTTGCACCTGTTATTTGCTTACTCATGTTAACTATGAACATTTTATTGTGAAAGTGTCAAAGGCTGTTTTCCTATTTAGAAAATAAAAATTCTACTTGTAGAAAACGGCACTAGATGTCACAAGATGAAAACTGTTTTCAGTCGTCACACTGTTTTATTGTCAAAATTTATTTGATTCTGTGCTGCGGTTGTCTAACAGAACATTGTAAAATCAGGTTCTAGTGTTGAACTCAAGGAGGATAAGTGCTGGGAGAAGGTGGAGGTCTCGTCCAATCACCATCGAGCCAACAAGCTCACAGACAAGAACCCCAAAACCTACTGGGAGTCCAATGGTTGCACAGGTTCCCATTTTATCAACATCTACATGCACAAGGGGGTGATTATTAGGTACGTTCCTACCTCACTATGGTTTCACAAAATGGATTTAATGTCTTTTTTTGATGTATTTGCACTTTTAAAGCTCAGGTTAAAAATATTATTAATTCTTGTTTAAAAAAAGAAATGTATCGTATAACAATTGAAATCAGTGAGGGATGGTATTTTTTCGATTTGAAATGCATGCACATTGCATAACAATTTTAACTTGCAAATCACTGAAGCACAATTGTTTTTTCTTATGCCATGCACTTAACTTATGCTTGACTTAAAGCAAATATATACACATTCCTGAAAACTCAATTGTCTTTTGTGGTCTCTCTCAACCCAGGCAACTGTCTGTGCTTGTGGCCAGTGAAGACTCCAGCTACATGCCGGCCCGGATTCTAGTCCTAGGAGGAGACGACCCAACAAATATCAACACTGAGCTGAACACGGTATGTACTGTAGCTTCCGTCTTTTTTACCTAGACCAGAATGGCTCTAGATTGACTAGATTTAAATCTCTTGACATTGAGGTGTGTGTGGGGGGGGTTGGGGGTGGGGGGGGGGGGGGTTACCTGGACTGTGATTGTGTTTCTGTATAAATTGCCTCTTGTTATGCTAATTGTTATGTTGCTCCCCGTCAGGTCAACGTGCCCCCATCAGCAAGTCGAATTGTGCTGCTAGAGAACGCAAATCGCTTCTGGTCCATCATCCAGATCAGAGTCAAGAGGTGTCAGCAGGTGAGCCCTTCACGGTTACTATTCTTGGTGCTTTTTTTGCCAGAGTAGTAGAACCCCTTATTTTGGATCTGAAAACCCAGCCTGACCCAGGTTCTTCTCTTCCCCCCCCACCAGGGTGGCATCGACACCAGGGTGCATGACTTCGAGGTGCTGGGGCCCAAGCCTACCTTCTGGCCCGTGTTTAAGGAGCAGCTGTGTTGCCGCACCTATCTCTTCTACACCACAAAGGCCCACACCTGGTGCCAAGAGATCCTGGAGGACAAATCTCAGCTCCTGCAGCTTTTCAACAAGTACGCTTTTTACCTTCCTGTTAAGACACACTTAACAATAGTCACTCCATATTGTGTGTTTTCTAATCTCCTTTCAGGCCACATTTTATGAATAATAATAATAATATTTAATAATATTTAAAAAATATTAACATTGTATTGATTATTTTGAACACAGATTTGAACACTAACCATTGTAAAGTAAACTCAGTGGATCTAATATGGCATTGCTCTGTTGTCGTCAGACTGAACAGCGCTCTCCGACACGAGCAGATGTTTGCCGATCGTTTCCTCCCCGACGCTGAGGCAGCTGAGGCTCTGGGTCGGACCTGCTGGGAGGCCCTTATCACCCCCATTGTCCAGAGCATCACGCTCTCAGGTAGCTCCACTGCTGCTGCTAACCATCTGTTGTTTTACATCTTATTCTCCTGGGATTAATTTGCTTTCACGTCCATCATCTTCATCAGCAAAAACAGCGTGCGTGGTTGTGTTGACGTTTGCAAAGACTGATGTTGCTTTTGTTTTTTTTTGTCTGATTTTCCCCAGAAACCTCAGTCCTCAGTCCCCTGGCCTGGTTGCTCAGCGAGTACCTTGATAACGCCGAGTCCGCCCGGCGCTGCAAGGGCCGAGCGGCCATCTTTAACTCGCGAGTCCGCCGCCTCACACACCTGTTGGTCCACGTGGACACCAGCCGAGTGGACATGGAGGAGCTCAAGCCACCCATCAAGTCCAGTGAGTGACCCCCTCCGCCCCCCTCTCCGTGCCAAACATCCAACAAAAACGTATTGTGTCATGGAAATGTACCATTGCACAGTCATGCTAAGGGATGCCATCACTTTAGGGATAAAGCAGGCGCAGTTGCTCAACCGACGCCATGTGTGGTTACAACTTGAGGCGTTGAATATTTAGCAAAATTCTGAGGGCAGTTTAGGTAGTTCTCACTTATTGCTTCTAATTTACTATGGATATTTTAAATGACTAGTTTTGCCTTATTTTGGCGGGGGTGTCAGTTGCCTCAACAAAAAATTTTTTTTCGTTTGCCTGTCAGTATGGTTTTAAATATTTGTGTGTAAAATAATTTTTTATTGTAGACGTAAATTTAAATATCTGAATTTTTAAAGGAGACATACCGTTTCTTCCATATCATAAGGTATTTTCTTTGCTTTCAGAAGGTATCAACCGAAGCAAAGATTTGAAGAGTAAGTAACAGATTAGAGGTTCATGTACTGCATTCTTTTTTTTTTATGTTAAGTTGATTTTCAGCAGTATGGCATCTACATTTTTGTTGCTAATGACTGAAAACAAGATATCGAGACTTGAGTCACATGACTTGGACTCAAGTCTAATTTGAGATTAAGAATTGGCAGTACGAGATAAAGAATTGGCCGTACGAGCTAACTTCAGCTCGACATAAAGTCTGACATGTACAGATCCATCTCCAATCCGGTCCTTTCCGTGGTGTTTAATGGTGATTAGAGCTATGTTTCTTTGCACGTTCTATAAAACATCTAGTCTACATAACAGAATAAATGGGATTTTTTATACTGAAATATGGACGTCAGCACTTTAGAGTTTTAGAAAAGGACACGTTAAGAACTCGTCACACCTCCATTAGAAAACACTGTTCTTTTGCCTCCTCATACATAACCGTCCCAGTTTGAAATCCTTTTTTAATTCTCTTAATTTTTCTTTCGGTTTGATGCTGCTGTTTTCTTTTTATTACCCTTTATTGGCCCATAAATGTTATGTTTATTGTCTTGACACATTGTATTTTTACATTTTCAGATGGGAAAGATGGGAAAAACAAGGACACAGCCGCGCCCTCTTCCTCTAGCTCTGCTGTTAAGCCCAAGGTGAAGAGCACCAGCAGCATAGCAGGCATCGCTCTGTGCTGGCAGGGAGTAGTGCAACGACAGGTAAGGCTAATGCCACTTCAGTCCAAATCTGGTTTTGACATGGCTTTAGAAATATTTAGATAATCCAAACACCACCATAAAGCAAAACATACTACTCTGTTTTTACAAATGGCTCTAGGGTTACAGTGAGCGATCATTTCCTTAACCCATGTTGTGTGACCACAGGTTAAGAAGTTCCTTGACTCCACGGGCAGCCTGCCAGACTTTGTGGAGCGCTACAGGAACATGTACCAGCTGCTGAAGAACGCCATGGAGGAGCTGTTTGGCCAGCAGACGGCCTTCGTTCTGGCTCTGAGACACGGCTTCTCCGCCGCTCTCCTGCAGCTGTCCATCCTCACTGCAATGCACGTGAGTCACTGCTCATGTCTGATTTGACATAATTATAAGATAAAAACAAAGCAAATTTGAATGTGATGATGTTAGTAGGACTGCATGTACAACATGGAAGAATAATATCAGGTGGTATAGACGAGTTCATGCATTTGTAAGGCATAAAAATAAAGCTAAATAATTGAAAAAGTCTCCCTTAGAACACAAACATGGAATAAAAAATTTTCCCCAACACACTTCTGCACTATATGATTCCACTAAATGTCTTATTTATTTTTTTGCCATTATAGGTGAGCGAACGGTTTGCCCAGTACATTGACCTGATGATCCAGGAAAGCGGCGTAGACTCCGGGAACGTGGAGATGCTCAACAGGCTTCAACATTTCCTGGAGCCCATGCTTTTCATCTCAGGACTGGAGCTGGCCAACACCTTTGAACACTTCTATAGGTATACAAAATTTTACCGGTTCTGCAGGCTTTTTTGTGATTTTGTTTGCTCTTTGAAGGCAAGCCCTTTTTGTTTTAGTTCCAGACAAAATACATAATTGTTTTGAATTCGAGCCAGTTTCATCAATGCATTTTGTTAAAGGAAGCATTAGTTTCTGATCCTCATGTTTTTCGTTTTTTATCGTCTTCTAAGGTACTACCTTGGAGACAGGCTGCTTGGCCAGGGCAAGCTGTGGCTGGAGAACGCTGTGATAGAGCAAATAGGAACCTGCTTCCCCAACCGCTTCCCCCAGCAGATGCTGAAGAACCTGAGCGAGTCAGAGGAGCTGCAGCAGGAGTTCCACCTCTACCAGCTTCAGCAGCTGGACAAAACCCTGCAGGATGACGTGGAGGAGGTCAGTAGCACTCTGAAATATGTTTTTTATTTTAAATTCATTGATGCACAGCTGTCAAATGGAACCCGCATAAAATTAAGTGAATTCAGCCATTTTAAATTGTGTGTTATTAGTCAAATGTTATGTTACAAATGTTATGTTAGAAAGCTTACATTTACTCAAAGGCTATTTTGATATCTGTAATGGTTAAAC
This sequence comes from Galaxias brevipinnis, assembly GCA_036023535.2. Lineage (NCBI taxonomy): Eukaryota > Metazoa > Chordata > Actinopteri > Galaxiiformes > Galaxiidae > Galaxias > Galaxias brevipinnis. The sequence continues at coordinate 24,589 of JAVQIZ010070991.1, forward strand.
TCTATCGACCAGTTCCTTCATACGATGTAATGCGTTTGGTGGTCTTTAACGAAAACGATCCCGTTAAAACATACTGACGTCGGTGCTTTGCATCCGTCTAGATGATGGAGGAGCAAACACCCGAGGACGAGGACGAGAGCGAGGTGAAGGTGCTGGTGCTGTCGCCGCGCTGCTGGGCCGTGTCCTCTCCCTGTTACCTGGACAACCCCAGCAAGCACTTCCCTCAACAACTCTGTGCCTACCTGGGCGAGTTCACCAACTTCTACGCTCACAGTCAGTATTGTTTTTTTATTCCGTTTTTTCCCTTGTTGTGCTGGGTATGTTTATTAGATTTAATTTGTACAAATACAGACAACATATTGTCAGTGGTTAGGATACTGATTTTATTAAAGCAAATTCACTCCTCGTTATTAAAATTGAACAGTTTTTGTCTAGATATATTTCTGTGACGTATTGTAATCGCTAGTGTGTGCACGCGTCCGCAGGCCAGTGTATGTACGGCCTGAGTCACAGTAAACCCCGGCGCCTTCAGTGGACCTGGTTGGGCCACGCTGAGCTGCAGCATGGCTCCTGTACCCTCTACGTGTCCACCCTGCAGATGTACATCCTACTCCAGTTCAACCAGCAACAGGTAGGATCGGGGCATGTGAACACCAACTGCAGCACATTTTGAATTCCTGTTTATTTACTCTGTCTCTCTCTCTCTCTCTCTCTCTCTCTCTCTCTATATCTCTCTGTGTGTTAGGACGTATCCATTGAGGCTCTCCAGCAGGACACGGGGCTCTCCCCGACCATGCTGTCTCACGCTCTGACTCCTCTCACTGCGGAGAAGGGCCTTCTGGTCTCCAGTCAGCCCACGGACCTCACCCAGGGTGAGGACCACCTACTGTTGTGGAGTGTCCGCTGTGCTCTTTCCCTGTTTCATTCTTGGTCTTTTGTTGTAATCTTCCTTGTGTGTTTCTGCTTGCCTTGTGTAAAGCATATTGAATTGCCTTTGTGTATGAAATGTGCTATACAAATACAGTTGAATTGTTATACATTGAATTAGGATTTTAGAGTTGAATTTTACATACACCGTAGCCAAATATATTAAAAACTCTAAAAAGGTGTTTCACACTCCCTGCCATTTGATCCTAGTGGACGTTCCTTGTCTTAGCTCAGTTCGGATCACTACTTTATTTTAAGAATGTGAAACGTCTTGAATGCTGCCACCCTTGTGCTTCGAGGCTGGCATGGTGTTCTTCGGCTTGCAAGGCTATCTCCTTTTGATGGTCATTATAGCCAAAGACAAAAATCTTTGTCAGACCGGAGGACATTTCTCCACAAAGATCTCTGTCCCTATGTCCAGTTGCAAATCGTCGTCTTGCTTTTTTGTGGAATTCTTCTGACCCACTGGAATTGTGATGTATTAAATTGTAGGTGATCTGTCTGTAAAGGATTGGATGTTGGAAACAAAGTAGATGTCCTAAAGACTTCCAAAACTATAGTTTGTTAACATGAAGTCTGTGGAGTGGTTAAGAAGTTCGTTTTTATTACTTCAACCTAAGTGTTTTTGTAATCTTCCGAGTTCAACTGTATACCTGTGAGCAACCTCAATATTTTGGCCGTTAAAGAAACGGAATGTGGCATGTTGTGCAAACATGTTAGATAGTTAGTAACACTTTTCTTTCACTTTCTTCAGGCGTCCTGAAGTTGAACAAGCATGCTCTGAATCAGAGTACTGGCCAGCACAGCTACTGCTACCTGCTGCCCAAGCAGACCTACCTGAATGTGGACGAGGACGCAGCGCGGACGCTGGAGAGGAAGAGGAACTACATCTACTGTCTCATTGTTCACATCATGAAGGAGGAGAAGGAGATGCACATCGACAATCTGGTCTTCAAGGTGAGGAAGTCAATCATATTTCCTCTCAGCAAATGAAATTTGTTTTATTTCTTTGAAATGGCAAAATGACGTCAGCAGTCTTCTTTATTAACTAAATTGGCATTATGGTGTTATTAGACTGAACGTAGTTAGTTGCTAAAGCAATTACTATTCGTACATTTGGTTTATTGCTGCAGGCATTTTTCCTTCCTTTTGTTTTTATTGAAAACACATTTTTGTTACGGATTTGTCTGTCTTTGTAACAAACAAGAAGCATATGTTATGTACGGACTTCCTAAAATGCATTCTCTCTGATCTTGTTTCCAGGTGTTGGACTCCTGCCAGAAGCAGGAAGCGGCGCGGTCACCGGGCTCGCTGCGTTTCAACTGCAGCACAACCGACGTCCTGTCCTGCGTCATGCACGTCATCAGCAAGGGCTACGTCCTGCGCAACGAGGACAGCCCCCACATCGTGGAGTACCTGGCCGAGGACCCCGGCACGCCTCAGAAGGGCCAGGCGTCTTTCTCCTTCGGCAAGGCGGAGCCGAGGAAGGAGGCCAGCAGCGGGGGCAACAAGGCTGACATCAGGTGTGAGGACAACCCTTGACCTATGGCGGTGGGAGGGGGTTAGGGGTGGAGTGGGGGGCACACAGGGTTTAGAATCTTCTATTGTTTTCTTCCAGCATAAAGCTGTTTGACCTATTTGGTTATAATCCATATCAGGGATATCCCAGAGTTGTCTAACCAGATGGACGGCTCTCTGGAATATTCCCTGGAACCTACTAGCAGGCTTTCTTTTTTTATATATACATAGTCGTCTTAATCTTAAGGATATACCCAGAAAGCAGAGTCAAGGGTTGGCCTCCTCAACCCTGATGTTATAGCACTTATTTTTTCCATACTGTACGTTCTCTTCTCTCTTAGCTTTATATGCACTGCAGTTGCATGGCAATGAATGTCAGAATATTACTCTCAAGATAACCTGGAAAAAAATTATCAAAAGTTTTACAATATAGAATTTGAACCCAAACTGCAAATGGAATGTTAAAAGGATTGGAGCTGTGCACTTACCCAACCTTTTCTATGCCAGAAATATGCACATAATTGTTTAATTTACTTAAATAAATAATAAAGACAAATTCTAAACTTTAAACCATGTTTGTTGCTCTTTTCATTGTGTGGTTTTTAATAAGCTATGTCTGTTTTTAGTTTTTTTATTCATGTGATGTTTTTATTTCCGTTATCAACATGCTTCAAATAGATAGGACATATTGTTTAAATGTTTAGGCGGTCTATTTGCAATACCAAATGTATGCAATTTTTGATCCTGACCGGCACTTATTGTGTTTGCTGCCTTGTGATGCTGATTCAATTAATAAATAGCATATCGGTGTATTTTGAGTTGTTGACCGGCTGTATGTGTCTCGTCCCCACAGCCTGGGAGGTCAGGTGGCTGCCCCTCAGCGGTCGGACGATGAGGTCCTGGAGGCCATTCTCCTCTCCATGGGCCGCACCATGTCCCGGGAGGAGGTTCGCCAGCTGATGCAGCGCACCGTTCAGGAGGTCTCTGGCGCCCTGAGTCTGGACCTGGACCGGACCGAGCACCTGCTGGTCCACTGCAAGTGGAACGTGGACGTGTTGATCCAGCGATACACGGACGATGCCGACACCTTGGCGTTAGCAGCGGGGCTGAGGGGACGCAACCCCCAGCCGCCCCCTAGCCCGGTCTCCAGCTGCCCCGTTTGCCTCATCTCCATGACAGACGAGACTGAACCGGCTCCCACCTTAAGCTGCATGCACTACTGCTGCAGGGTGAGTCTGTCCTTCACCACCTTATGGTTTTTAATGTAACTGACTGTGCACCTTCATATTAGCTAGATTATAAAAATAGAAAGGATATATTTATTTTTCAATCAAAGACATTCTATGGGTCATTTCAATAAAAATTTCCTTTGTATAATGTTTTTATAAGATCTTTTTGATTTTTATTTGTCCTCCCAGTCCTGTTGGCAGGAGTACCTAACTGCTCGGATTGAGCAAAATCTGGTGATGAATTGCAACTGTCCCATCACAGACTGCCAAGCCCAGCCCACATCTCAGTTCTTCTTCAACATCCTTACAGATAAGGATACAATCGCCAAGGTTCTGCTCAAAGCAAACTTAAGAAATCCTAATTTATTTTCAAACTTATGTTCATTCACCTCTCTACCACAGATCAAAACGTCTCCACTTTTATCTTACAAACACCCTTCTTTCTGTTTTCCTCTTTGTACTCTCTGTCTGTTCTTTTCCTTTCTTTTTGCAGTATGAGAACGCTCTCCTGCGGGGTTACGTGGAGTGCTGCTCCAACCTGACCTGGTGCACTAACCCCCAGGGCTGTGACCAGATCCTCTGTAAGGAGAACATCGGCAGCATGGGCACCTGCTCTCGCTGCTGCTGGTCCTCCTGCTTCAGCTGCAACTTCCCTGAGGTCGGAAACCCCAAACTTTCAAGCTGTGTCTTTACACACTAATTGCTTTTGTGGGATTTTGAAGACGTATTTTGAAATGATTATTATTGTTATTATTATATATCGACGTTATTTAAAATTATATGTTTTGTATTCATAATTTTGGCCGAATATATTGATTAAACCATAATTATATAATGAATTATACTTAATCCTATATTTAAGTTGAATCTAAATTTAAATTAAACTGTCTATTCAGAGTATTTGTACACTTAAGACACATGGGCTACCACAGGAATCACAAAGTACATATTTTCTGTCTTTCATCAACAGGCCCACTACCCCGCCAGCTGTAGTCACATGTCCCAGTGGATGGACGATGGAGGCTACTACGAGGGCATGACCATGGAAGCCCAGAGCAAACATCTTGCCAAGCTCATCTCCAAACGCTGCCCGAGTTGCCAGGCGCAGATAGAGAAGAATGAGGGCTGCCTACAGTAGGTATCATATTTACCACTAGTGTGTTGTGTCGTGGCCGGTATTAACTGATATATAAACATATACGTTCTTTACAACCCCCTCAGCATGACCTGTGCCAAATGCAACCATGGCTTTTGCTGGAGGTGTCTCAAGCCATGGAAACCAACTCACAAAGACTACTACAACTGTTCTGCTATGGTTAGTTTTATTTTTTCACGAAAAAGAGACATTTTTTTATGTGTTGTAGTTTAGTTAATACACGGTGCCATATCCCTGTTCTTTGATTTAATCAGGTGAGTAAGGCGGCAAGGCAAGAGAAGAAGTTCCAAGATTACAACGAGAGATGCACTTTCCACAATCAGGCGAAGGTATCAGTGAAACGTTACCTAACCACATTTATAAAAAATGTATACAAGAGCTTTTCCTAGTTTAGTCCTCCTGGTCATACTTAGTTAGTCATTGTCTTAACTATCAATCTCTCTTGACAGGACTTTGCCATCACTCTGGAGAACAAAGTCTCCTCTATCAACGAGGCCCTTCAAATGAAGTCCCTGACCTTTGTTATTGATGCGTGTAAGGTCCTTGCTCAAGCTCGCAAGGTACAACTTACCAAAATGATACACAGACTTTTGATTATTAGTGACTTGGTACGTAATACTAATTATTACTGAGTTCAAAAGTATTTACTTGTCTCAATTTAGCATGTTTGGCGTATTACTTTCCAGGTGCTGGCCTACTCTTGTGTGTACAGCTACTACAACCAGGATACAGAGAAAATGGATGTGATGGAGCAGCAAATGGAAGCGTTGGACCTTCACACCAATGCACTACAGATACTTTTGGGTTGGTTGAAGAATTAAATTTTTCTTATACCGTAGCCAGATACCATACTTGATTCTGATTGACTGGAACCGGTGCATAATTCGAGTAAATATGCATGGGTATGAATTACAGCCTGATTACTGTACCAAGTCAATGCTCTTATCGTTTACTACTAAGTAGGGCTGTTGAGTAATAACACAATGTGGTGATATAGCCAAATGCAGTATATCATATCGGTCGCATTACTGCTTGCTGATTATTGCTTGATTTATATTAAACAAACAATGGCGTAGTGATGTATGAATAATACATATGTGTCTACGTTCCACAGAAGAAACCTTGCTGCAGTGCACTGATCTGGCGTCCTGTGTCCGTCTCCTTAAGCCTGAGCACCTGAACACTGGCCTCGAGCTCATCCGGCGCATCCAAGAGCGATTGGTTGCCATTCTGCAACACTCTACGCAGGTGAGGGACGGCTCACTCAACACACTGGTCAAATCGTTTCTCTCTTTTTTCCATCTCTCTGTTTCTCCTACTCTGCTCACATTTGAGCTGAAGGTATCCAAGACCGTTATTAATGGTACTTTGTTCTCCAATGTATTTTTGAAAAGGAGAATGTGGACAGATGAATCAAAGAATATGGGAAAACTTAATGAAATTCAAACTTGAAATTATAACGATCATTGAAGTTAAATAGCACTGCGGTAATACTCATTGGGTGTTTGTTGTTCAATCAGCAGCAAGTCATGAAGGTTTCCTGTCTGGTCTCTCCAAACACAGGACTTTCGAGTGGGTTACCAGTCCAAAACGGGACAGGAACAGGAATCTGCTCAAGCTTCAAATCTCTCTAATCAAACAGACACCAACAAAGCGTAAGTACAACAAACATCTGCCTTGGATACACACATTTGTTTAATGTGGTGTATATAGAGATAGAGAGAGAGGGAGGGATATTTTATAATATATTTATGATGTATTTGCAACACTATAAAGTTGGGGTTTTCTCTCCTGTAGGGCTAAGTCTGACAGAGCCTCTGACTCTGGAGATTCAGACAACAACAACAACACTGGGGAAGACGTGGGCGATGAAGCAGAAGAGGATGATGAGTATGACGACGAGTATGTGCCAGAGTGGAATGAAGACTACGATGAAGATGATATAGATGAGGACGACTTCTTTTCTGATGATGACGAGTCAGAGAACTTAGAAAGAGATTTCAGCCCCTTTGATTAAGTATCTTGACATGTTTTAAAGGAAATAGAAAGATCCATCTCAAGCACCATTATGAATATACAATATATATTGAATTATAATATACTATATAACTAACTATATTTATAGTTATATATATATGTAAAGTATATATTCTATATATACTGTTATATCTATATAGCTATATAGGTAGATAATTTCTGGTAAGTCACCTTTAGCTAACCTTTCCCATATGGCTTTGCTTGTATTTTACCCTGTTTTTCCATGCCAAATCAAATCAGGTTTTCCGCTCTTTTGAAAGTGATTAGGTTTGGCTACCCAGACTGTCAATATCGAGGACGAATACTATTAAGAATATGTGGGGAACTTTGGAATACATTTAGGAACAAAGCCAATTTTTTTCTGTTTGCAACCAAGCTGTCTCTTTTTGGATTTATTTGATATGGAATAAAGAAGGGAATTGTAATCCAATTCTTAGACAGCGGTTAATACTATAATTTAGTTTTATATATTTGTTGGATTGTCTACTGGCATATTTAGTTGGTGGTTCCAAATGTATTTCTTTCATCACAAGTTATGCCTTGATTCATTTATTGGAATTGCCTTCATTTAAGAACAATAAATATATTGAATGAACACATTTAATTGGTTGATAATGGGGAGAAGAACGTATTCTGCTTCTGCTATGATTGGGTATGATTATAGTATAATATGCACCTGTACTGAGAAAAAAAAAAGCATTTTCTAAAATGGAAACATGTCACGATCCCTGTTGGCTAATACTATTAATACACTAGTATGTCCATTTTTAATCTTATTTCCTTGATGTTAAACGCACACTGTACCATGTTCACGTGTTTGCGATTAAAGTAGGATTTAACATGACAATAAAAAACAGGGTTTGTTTAAAAATACAAAAAAAAACATGACATCATAAGCCTCCAATTGCTCAGTTGAAAGGTGTAATTTTTACATTGTTTGCTTCATTTTTGTTCAGACAAGAACTGACACTCAAGTCAATTCATTGTCCAAATGTCGGATGTCTTTCAATGACTTTACTATTATGTTGATGTTCTAGCTACGTTCCATATTAACGAAGTAATCGTTTTAGTTGTGCGACAGCAAGCAAACTAAATAAAATATTGTTCCGAGAAGCTCTTCGGCAAGCTCTTCGGCATTGTTTGATGATTAAATTTGTCACAATATCAAACATTACTTGCATTATTTTATATCCGGAAGTACATCACTCGCGTTCTTGACAACATCCGCTCAGAAGAAGCAAGTTTTCCTCTTTACCTAGCTTCGGACTAGCGTGCTCGCTTACCTGTGTTAGCCAAATTACTAAAGTAACGTACATATAGCTCTGTTGGCAGTCGTTTCCTGTATAAATTTGATTTCAGCCTCTAGTATGTGGTTTTAGAGATTATAGGGATGGGACGTCTTGCTCTTTAGATGAGTTAAGTTGACAAATATATTTTATGATTCATGTTGTTAGCTAACGTTAGTTCATTGGAGTCCTGAAGAAAAGAACCAACGCTAGCTAACGTTCGTTAGCTTGCGTTGCGAACTAAAGACCGTGCCTTGCGGTAACATTTGAAAAGCTAGCTATTACCTAATTAGTTTGCGCCCCAATATAGCGCACACCTTTGTTAGCTTTATTGTTCGCCTCTATGGCACGGGGGAAAAAGAAGAATGCCCCACCTGGAATAGATGAAGCTTCAATGGGCCCAGGGCCTCCACCACCTGATGGTTGGGGCCCTGATGGACCGCCTCCGCCGGGAGGGTGGGGGCCTGGCGGGCCCGGAGGACCTCCACGAGGCTGGGGGCCTGGTGGACTACCAGGAGGATGGGGCCCAGGAAGACCACCAGGAGGCTGGGGACCGGATGGACCGACAGGAGGATGGGGGCCGGATGGACCGCCAGGAGGCTGGGGGCCAGACGGACATCCAGGGGGTTGGGGACCAGGTGGACCACAAGGAGGGTGGGGGCCAGATGGACCACCAGAGTTCTGGGGACCTAGAGGACCACCGCCACCAGAAGGCTGGGGACCAGGGGGACCCCCAGGAGGTTGGGGGCCACGTGGACCACAAGGGGGGTGGGGGCCGGGTCCAGACGGACCTATGCCGCCTGGTGGTTGGGGTCCTGGTGGTCCAGGGGGCTGGGGACCTGGAGGACCTCCACCCCAACATTGGGGTCACGGAGAGTGGGGTCCTGACAGACACCCTCCAGGTGGGTGGGGGAATGGAGGACCAGGAGATTGGGGTCCAGGTGGACTGCCTCCACATGGTGGATGGGGGGCGGGAGGACCCTACGGTGGCCCACCGCAACATCCGAATTATGTGGGACCACCTCCAATACCCCCCATGGGTTATGGTGCTATGCCAGTACCACCTGATCCGTCATATGGACAGATGCCGATTGTTCCCCCTTCAGTGCCTCCGCCTGGCTTTGTGCCACCAGTTGCATATACTTACCCGCCTCCACCAGTTGACAGTACTGGTGTCGCCTATCCTCCAACATGGCCACCTGAGGTAATGCAATGTCTGTTTATAGTGTTAAGTTGATAACTAATGTGTTGACACAGTACATTTAAAAAAAAAAAAAACATAAAAAAACATACCGATGTGTTTCATCGTTGTCAGGTGACCCCTTACGTAGCCCCTCCTCCAGAGGTCATGGTCAATCCCGCCCCAGAACAGCCTGAATGGGTAAGTCCCACCAAATTAAGTACAGCTGTAGTAAATAGAAATAACTGCTCTATATTATTAATAATAATAATAATAATAATAATAATAATAATAATAATAATGTTAATATATATTTAGCAATTTGATGTTTGGATTAGTACAAGGTCACAGCTGTTTAGCGTTGGTTCCTGTTTTTTATTTGTTGTCCATCATTTATTAAATGATTGTTGGGCCTATTGTGCATCTAGATTATAATTGCTTGACATAGACATTGGTAGAGAATTTCAGTGCATAATATATAATAATTGAATTGTAATATGTAATAACAATTTTATGAACTTTCACAAAGTTCTGCTTCAACTTAATCTAAGGTGAACAAACCACATTGGTAATAGTGTTTCTTTAAGGTTACTATTAGTGTGATTTAAAACAGTATAACTCTTGGTAACTCTTTAATTATAACCTCTCACAACCACCAAAAGATTAAGGCCCTGATATCAGCCCCTGAAAAGACAGATGTGACAGTGGAGGCCAAACCTATCAAGACGCCTGAGTCTAAGCCACCGACAACGGCTACTGCCCAGGTTCCTCCCGTGGCTAAGCCCCAGAGTAATGATTGTGACGACAACGTAAAAAAGACCAAACCTTTGAACCTTCTTGGGACAAGAACCTTTGACAAGTAATGATCTTTCATGCATATCAGAATGGTGTCTTTGATATTTTTAGTAAATACTAAAATAACAATAATATAAAAAAATTTTTTTTTCCTGTTTAATATCATAGGCCACCAGCTGGGAGATCAACTGGAATCATTTCATTTATCGGGGTAAGGCTTGTCCTATTCAAAACCCTGTGTTGCTCCTTCAGTTAGCCGATAACTAGGCCCTTGTAGCTATTTGTGGCTGATGCAAAAGGTTTTTCATACTTTCAATTCGATAAGCTCCATTTCATTCCAGAAAACTGACTCAAGGATACGATCAGGTAACTTGTAGAGCAATACTGCAAGGCCAAGAAAATAAACAAAATGTTTGCAGGACCAGTTAGTTATACGTTGTAGCAGTTTGTCATTAATAAGGCTTGACGTTTTAGCCAGATATTCACTGCTGTAGTAAAATGACAGACATTCCCATGATGATATATTAAATCTTTGTTGCATTTTATAGTTTCAAGCTACAGTCTCAGGGTAAATAATTTGCTGTATTGTTAAGAAAGCAATAAGGTTAACCTGTTTTAATAATAACTGTTTTACAGTATTTTGCAAACTATGTTTGGAAATAATACAATCAAGTTTTTAACATTTAAGTTAGTGGTAATCTTTTGAAATTGGAATATTTTTAATATTTAATTTAGGCCAGGTATAGGTAGTAATTGTAATTGTTAAATATATTGATTACTATGTTTTTGTCATGTGTATATATGTAAGTAATATTTAGTTAATTGTTTTTGTTTAATTTTACATAAATATCCATTTAAATTATCTGTGTTTGTTGTACAGAGGACTGAATTGCAAAATAGATTTTTCCAAAATGTTGTCTTGATTCTGAAACTGAAACTTTTCATTATGTCATAAATTTCTGTTGTAACAAGCACCAAGTACTAAAGAAAATGTAGTCAAAATGTTTATTTTTTCTTTACCAACTCAGTAGATCATGTGAATTAACGTTTTGACTCTGTTAATGCTGTTGCAACGTATTCTTACAGCCTTCCTTCGGCTACATTGAAAGAGAGGATCTTGAGAAATTTACCTTCAGCTTCGATGCATTTTTTGGTAACCCAAAGGCTATGTCACCTGGGATCAGGGTTCATTTCACAGCCTGCAAGGAGAAGGTGGGCCTTTTCATTTACAAGTGGACTGATGTCCAAATATCGTCTAGTTTTTTGTTATTCATCATTGATTCATTGAGCTCTGTTTGTGTTTTGTCATCTCAGAACAGTAAGATTGCCACTGACGTGAAGGTTGCGCCAGGAGGGACGGAGAACGTGGATACGGAGATATATGAAGGAGTTGTCAGTCAAAATATTGTTCAGCCAGCGGTGAGCGGGGCTTCACATGTACATGCAAGAGTGGCATATTTTTTGCTTGTGTGAAATAAGGGAAAAAATTCAATAAAGGGAAACAGTGAATTACATTAATAATGTAATATTATAATAAATTATATTGTAATAATATTGTATATTATTTATATATAATATAAAATTGTGTCTCTTAACTGTGGCAGAATGTTCTGAAAATATTTATTCCTCTTTACATCAAAGTATGAATTTAGTCACACACATTGTGTTTTAAAAACATTTTCTTTTTCTGACACACTACAGCCTGGTGTAAAACAAAAGCCTGGTCAGATTCACATCCACATGGGCCCCATCCAAACAAATCTGACGTTTGAGAAGCGTGACTGCACTGTGACTCTGCTGAGAGGGGACCGTGTGCTGATTAACATCTTGACGGATATCGTAACAGACAAAAGGAGAGCCACCAACATCAAACCCAAGATACCTGCAACTTTTAAGTATACGAAGGAAACAAGGGAAAAGGTGAGGTGCCTCATCTCTCACAATTGTCCGATAGGATTCGAAAGCTAGCCCTTTTTGTCTTCGCTCGGCGAGATGCTGCATAGCTGATAAATGTAATGTGCCCCCGTTCTGATTCAGGGTGCTATTGTGAGCATATCCGACATCGAAGGGATCATCCAGTCTGAAGAGCACGGTGAACTGCCCTTTGACCTTATTGAGAACCTGGGTGATACACCGTTCAGTCCCTCAGAGGAGGTGGAGTTCACAATTTTTAAAGTAAGTGGTCGGCCCCCTCAACCTGTTGTGGAGATCTCCATTTGAGACGGAAGCTTACTTGAATTCTTTCTGGATTTCTTGAGAATTGCAATGTTTTATTTTTTCATTGTTAATGTATAGCAATGACATGAAGTGTTTGTGATTTATTGTGAAGGCCAAGGATAAGGATAGAGCCATCAGAATAAGTAAGCTGAAAGCACCTCCAGTAAAGGTTGAAGCTGAGGTCCAAAGCAGACTGGAAGAGGCCATGAAAGTGGAGGACGAAAAGAATGAAGCAATGGAAGAGGAGAGAACGAAAGAAAAGGAAAATGAGGGGAAAGAAAAAGCAGAGGGGGAGGAGCAAGAGGAGGAGAAGAAAGAAAAGGAGGAGGAGGACAAAGAAAAAGACAAGGAAGAGCAAAAAAAAGAGGAGCCCCCTGCAGCCAAAGATAAGGTAAAACATTTCCCTGCCTCCAAAGACGTGGAAGACATTATTTATACATGTTTACAACAGAATAATGCTACTCCTCATCTCAATGTCCATGGCAAACCCAGATAATTTTACACTTTGAATGAACCCATGTTAAGAATAAAGCTATTTACTTACTTGACAATATCATGTGTGTTTACATGTGTTTTTTTTTACATTGTAGTGGATGCCTACAAGTTTCAAAGAACTCAAACTGCAGGAGGACGAGGACATTAGTAAGCAGAAATTCGAGGGAACAGTTCTCAAATCCATTGTCAAGGTACCTCAGAAGGAGAAGGTAAAATCTTTTTTTATGCAGGATGTTGCTACCTATGATTTATAGAAGTTCACATGTATGACAGGCTGTCAGTGTACCGAGCATGAAACAAACATAATCTAAATAACATTTCAATTGGTACCCCAGTGGTTTTAACTGTCACATATGTTTAGAATTAGGTTGGTCATAACTAATCTCTGAATCTAAAAAAGGTATGAAAAACCATATTTATTTGGTATCTGGTATGATTAAAATAAGTTATTGTATTGTGGTGCACACTTGCAATATATGTGTTTTTACACTGACACACTTTAAGGGGGAGTAAAGAGGGTATTTGTATACTACGTTATACATGTATATATAGTGTATGTAATAATGTAATATGGGTTGACAATGATATTGGTAGTTTATTGTTACCTATTAAATTAGGTTATGAGGTTAAGTAAAACTAAGCTAGGACTTGTGCTTGTTTATTAGGAGGTGGTACAAAAACATTTGGTCAAGTGTACATTTTCACAGACAATCATATACCTTGATTTTTGTAGCAAATCCTTTCTTAACGTTAATATGTACTTCTAAAACATTTCCGATGCAAAAAACAAACAACCTTTTTTGTTTTTATCAAAATGAGATTCAAAAGTGCCTCTAGTGACATAGATCTTATTTCTAGAACTTACAAGCTTGCTTTCGAGCTGCAGTTTCATACACACCTCTATACCTCCTCTCCCTGTGCAGGTTGGAGAGGAGCCAGAAAAGGAGGAGGACAACCAACAGGGCCGTTTAGTGATGACACTGGATGGGGAACAGAAGCAGGTTTCCTTCACAGCGGCAGACACGCTGACCACAGCCACAATGATGGACGGTGACCGGATTAAGTTCAATATCGCCACCCACCATCTTACCAAGAAAGAGCGCGCCATTTTTGTGGAAATCCTACCGGATTCCTTTCAGGAGTCTACTGAGCAACGTAGAACGGTACGTTAGGAAATGGCAGATACTAAGGGGAGGACACTGTAATTAGAAATAGCCAGATAAATGGAAAAAGTAGCAAGCTTGAGGAGAGTTGTTTTTGTTTTTTTACACAGTTGAAAACAGCTTTACTTTCCATAAAGCCCTTATGGAAATATAGAGGCTGTCTGGAAATGTTGCCAATACTTTCTTGAGGTCTAGTTACTGGACATCATGATAAATATAGAGACATCCTCTATTGTAAGGTTTTATGTTGCGTCATGGTTGTTGAATCGATACTTCATTATAAACAGGGTCTGTATCTTCCTGGCTTTAACTATTTTTTTTTATTCTGTTGGTCTGTCTGACACGGAAGAGTACAGCTATTTGGATCGCACTCACTCTATAGTAGATACTCCCAAGGTATAAAAGTAATACTAAAATTATCCTCCAAATCCTAGGTAGAGCATCAAGTGAATAAATGTTTGTTTAAATTAAAACGTAATTATATATAAAAATCTATGTGGAATGTACTAGTCCAGCCAGAAAGCACATATTGACCAAACTAACAGATGGGAGGTTTAACTTAACTAATTTAGGTTAAAATTGTATTTAATGTAATTTAAAGTACGTATGCATTATGGTTATATTTTTCTTGTTCTAGGGTATTGCAATTGAGTTGGAAGAGGAGACGGGGATCATCAGATGTCAGCAAAACCCACAGTTGTTCTTTCGCATGAGTGAAGTAATGGAGAAGAGAAGGCTCGTGCTGAACGAGAAAGTGGAATTTAGTGTCATACCCGTAAGTGTAAATACAAATGTTTTTTTGTTTGTTTTTTATTAATCAGGAATTTCAGTTGCATTTCCAATTAAATGTGTTATACCAGTATCTCCAAATAAATTTTAAGTAGATAAAAACTGTTCACTTCAATCCACTGTAGCGTTCATACATTGACATATACAGTGCATTCAGGAGGTATTCAAACCCCTAGAAGGTATTCAGACCCCTTTACTTTTAGCTGATTTTGTAAAGTTGACTGAGGTCAACATGCATTTCTCAACTTTGTACACTAGAGTACTTATGGTGTGTAACACATACAACGTATATACTGTTGGTCTTTAGCATGAAACTGCCGAAGGGGGAACTCAAGCGATCAGGATTAAGCGTTTCGTTGAGCGTGTATTCCTTCCGGTGCGCAAATTGGGAGGCATAGGAGCTAGCAAGGCCAAGGTATGGTGTACAAAAAGTACAGGGTGCTTTCTGTGAAGTCATTTTCTGTGTTTTAAGGTAGTATTTTGTTTCCTTACTGAAATAATATTATAAAGCTTTTTTGTCGACTGTCACAAGTTGTAACGGTTAACTTTCTTGAGCAGAAAATGACGATTAAACTGACCGGTGACCTAACTGCCAAGGAATTGGACTCCACTAGGTAAGTTAAGAAATCAAGCTTGCTTGGAGAATAACCCAATGTCAGTCTTTTCGTATTTTCTTTTTGAAGCATTCAGACAGACATTGTGCCTTCAACATCTTGCTGGCATTATGTTCCTGTGTAATGCATTGTATATACTGTATATTCATTATAAAAGTGCATTTGATATAGTGCTTTTCTAGACACCCACAGCGCTTTACACTGTAGGGGAGCACTAATTGGATGCGCTATACAAGTCATCTTTTGTTTTTGAAGGTTTCCTAGTCATTACTTAGCAGCAGTAGTAAAACAGTAGTTATAAATACTGCTTGATATTGGCAATGGACGGGAGAGGAACAGCAAATGAACCCTTTGTTGAATCCAGTTTATTTTATGTGTGACTAGTTCCATACCAATCCTCAATAGCATTTTTGTTTTTCAGTAAGGACGTCCCTGGAGAGTCAAATGGAAAGTCTTCAGCCGAATCCGACAAGCTGAAAGCGGTTGTTAAAACTCTAAGGGCACAGGACAACAAAGTAAGTGCGGTTAAGAAAGATTACGACAGCAGTAGACGCAGATATGGACGCAGCAGGAGTGGAAGCAGGAGCCCTGTCAAAGACAAATATGGGCGCTACAAAAAGGCCCGCAGCACAAGCCGGGACCGGGAGAGAATCATCAGAAACAGGCGCAGTCACAGCCGAGAGCGATCACGCAGACGCAGCAGGACAAGAAGTAGGAGTCGCAGCAGAAGCAGGGAGAAGAGCAAAGAGAGGAGCAAGGACAGGGCTATCAGAAAACGAAATAGCGACAGCAAAGATCGAGAAGGCAGCAAGAGGAGCAGAGAGTCTAGCTTGCCTCCAGGTAGAGTCCGACATGGGGACGTTGTGGACGATGAGCTGGCTAGGAAGAAGAGAGAGCTAGACGATCTAAACGAGATGATAGCTCGTCGAAAAGCTTTAGTCTCCATGGAACCGCGAGGCGGAATGATGGACATGAGGATGGAGCCGGAGCACAGGACTTGCATAGACTACGACCATGGAAGGATTGCGGTGCCAATCAAGGAAATCCAACCAGTCCGGTCCATTCTGAAGAAACGAACTGAAAGTCTTGGTGGGCCATTATTCCCAATTAAGGTTGGTGGGTTTTTTTGTTTTAGTTTTTTTTGCACGATGTTTATCATTATTAATTAAACTTTCATAAAAAAAAAAAGTTTATATTCTGAATACTTAATATTACACATTCTGCTCTTTAAATCTGTCTATAGATGGGTGTGTTTGTGTGTTTTTAAATATATTAATTGGGAATGTTCCTATGCTTCACAAAAATGTAATTCATATTTGTGAACTCATCTCCGCAAGTGAAACAGCTTTTTTATTTTGTGGTTCACAGGGAAAATTGTCTTAAAAACAATACCATATTTATTTAATAGTCGAGTTTTTAATCTGTCTCTTTTTCCTGCAGACCGATTCGCCTGATCCTGACAAATACCGATACAATCCACCAACCTTGGATCATATTCAACCTTATGATGACCCTGAGAGGCTATATTATGACCGCCCATATGACGATCCCTATGGTGACGGCTCGTATGACAGCCGCACTTACGGTGACCGTTACGGTGACCAATATGACAGTCGTTACCGTGACCGTGCCTATAGCAGTTCTTATGACGATCGTTTTTATAGTGACGGTCGTCAAGGTGACCGTCCTTACATTGAGCGCCCCTTCGATGAGCGGTCCTATGAACAGGCTCCTGCAAATTACCCACAACAGCTTAGGCAGTCCCCTGAAGCACAGCAGCCTCCTCCCACTCAGCCCAGCCGAGCACCAGTCTACGTGCAGTCTACACACCAGTTTCCCCACAATGAGTCTGCACCAGAACAGGTGGGTCCAAGATCACCCACTCCCACACAGCCCTATCCAAGGCCAACCTCGCCCAGTCAACCTCCTTTAAGCCAAAGTACCTCCTTAGAGAATAAACCCATCCTGACCACACAGATGAGCAACTTCCTCAACATCTTCAACAAAGGCGTTAATCCAAGTTTAGTGCCCGCTGCAGGCACCGGGCCTCAAAATGAAATCCCTGCCTTAAAAGAACAAATCCATGAACCTGTGGAGCCTGAATTCTGTGAGGATGGCCTTCTCCCTCACGAAAGAGCTGTCCAAGATGGTAGTGGCTTTTCTCGTATTTTAGGATTAGTTCAGGAGGAACACTCAAGCAATGCAGCGAGTAAGACAGCAAGTGTAGCGAATGTACAACAGTTCCTCCTGAGGGGGGAAACTACACCCGCAGCTGAGGACCACTACAAAAGCCCGTCGCCTGTTGACCAACCTAGACGAGATCAGGACAGAATATCCAGCCAAAGCCCCAAAAGATCCTCTGTAGAAAAAAACTGTGAGGAAAGTAAAAACCAGTCCGGGCAGTTTGACAAGATCCAGAGCCTGCTGCGGACCATCGGCATAAAATTGAGCACATCGGGTGGGAAGACAGAAAAGTCGGCATCCACCGAAAAAGAGAGGCAGGTGGAACGGCATCGTAGTCAGAGTCGCACTAGCTCCGCCGATTCGGCTCGCGCTCAGTCCCCTTCGCCCGCAAGGTCCTCCTCCAGCAAGGAGGCATATGGGAGCCGACAAGGCTCCCAAAATAGACTCTCGGAATACGAAGGATTCCTCGACAAGGAGGAGGAGGAAGCACTGGAGAGAGCTAGGCAAATGCAGAGTCTCACCAAAACTTTGGAGAGCACTCAGCCCATACCTGTTACCACCGTGCCTACGCCACCTCCCACACAATATGCACAGGAAGTATTGGGCACCTCCTATTCCTCTTCAGTGCTGTATGGGTGGCAGCCGGGAACAGGTGCGCAATATCCCCCACCGCAGAGCTCTGGCATCCCCAATGTGAGTCACCCACCCCCCATGGCGTACCCGCCTCCAGTTGGATACCCTCCGTATGGGGCACCTATGAGTTACTCCACCAATGTACCCCCTCCGTACTATGGACAGCCTTCTACAGTCCCACCCCCTTCCTCTTCATATTCTTTACAACATGAAACAATGGCCCCCGCAATGCCAGCCACGAACACGCAGCCTTCACAAGTCAGTAATTTGAAAGAGGTGACACCGCATTCTATAGGTGATGCCACTTATCAGCCGCTCACTGGCTCAACAGTTGCTAGGTGCCTCAAGATGATAGAGACTGTGACGTCTGCAGCAAAAGAGAAACCGGTTAAATCTGTCCAATTTAATTTGCAACCTATTGAACCTTCATCGCCCCCAGCGTGTGCTGAATCCACCGACGGTCCACAGACTTCAGCTGACGCAGACGATGACATTAAGACCAAACAGAAGAGAAGGGTATGCTACTTATCTTTTGTTCCTTACGCTAAATAAAGTTTAAAAAATTTCACTCAATATATGCTTTAAATGGACACGATCAATGCGCTTATGCATGGCTAACCTAATGTGTAGGTGCGCATACATTTTTTTACAATGAGTGAGGTTTGCACAACTATTTTTGTGTGTGCCATTACTTTAGCTCGAGCAGTTTAACCAACGAATGTTGGAGAAGAGGGAGCAGCAAAGGGAACAAAGGGAACAGCAGTACAAAGAAATGGTGTCTCGACGCAGAATGAACAAGGATGCTAATCCAAACCAACCAGGTATCAAACATAGTTAAAACAATTGTCTGTTTCCATAAACTGAGATGATTAGTGCCGCAGATTGTAACCTAGGGGAGTAAGTCGCCAACATAGATTTGAAAACAGAGGGATGGTGAGGTAAAGGATGGGTCTATTTTACCCAAAAACGCATTTCACTATATTAACAGATATGATAGTTGAATTTGGTGTATTAAATGAGCTGTGCAACATAGAATCAGAAGAATAGTGTATAACCTTAGACCAAGAGCTCATAAAGAATTTTCATTCTGTTAGTGAGATTTTTTAGGTGTTACAATTGATTCAGAATGGAGAGGTCAACATTTTTACCATGAGAAAATGGTAACTAAATGTTGTTAGTTATAAATTATCAACTTATAAATATAGATTTTTTTCACTAGCTGCTTTCTAAAGAATATTAAACCCTGAAGGCCCAGCTTTTGGAGTAAATTAATTTATAAGGCTGGTTTGTGAAAAACTAGTGACTGAAACTAACCCCTTCTTTTCAGAAAGGATCCTATCACCCAACTGCTAAATTCATCAAAGGCGTGTTAAATAATTTTGTTTACATTATGTACCGTATTTGCGCGTGTATACGTCGAGTAATTTTAATCAAAATATAAACTTCAGAGTTGCGGGGTCGACTTATACTAGGGATTGACAAATACATCAAATGTTTTAGGGCTAAGTCTGTCCGCAGTAAGTGAAGTTGACAAAAATAGACACTCTTCGTAGTCCACAATTGCAACCTGATTGATTTAATGGCTCGAGCGCTATAGGTTTTAGGATTTTATTTTAGGTTAGTATTAATTGTTAAGACAGTTAGCAACATAAGAGTTTTGATCCCTAGGCATTTGCGAAGTTCTTAAATTAGTTGTTGCTGCCATAGTCCTATATGCTCTAGTCTAGAGAAAGACTCCCGCTTAGGCCTAAATCATAAAAAATATGGAAAAAACTATTTATCCCAAATTTTTATCGCCAAAGTCAAGGGTAGACTTGTACACACGCAGATACGGAGGTTTTAGCCAATGTTATGACAGACATTATGAGATCCATAGAAGCCATTTTGACGCCAAGGCATGAATAGTTTTTTACAGAGATGCCATGGCTTTTTTCAAAGTTTCCAGTAGCCTAAAAATTGCTTTCAAACGGTTGGTAGCAAAAAACGACTAAGAATTGTTTGAAAGGTCTTTCATGATTGTCGATTATTAAAGACAGTGTCTTTCCATAGCATATTCCGACTACTATTTAGTGAGAGATGCCTTGCACACTTGCCTTGCACACTTTGTGCCTTCGCTTGCTCATTGCCCACTTGGGTCTGCAGAGCTGTCCGTCCTTCTGCTCTCTGCTGCCCCCTCACCTATCTGCCTCCCCCTCATATTGTCACGTTTTAATACATCTTGTCAGGGTGTGCTTTTTCAGAAGGGGGCAGTAAGCAGGCAAGGGAACAAAGTAAGCCAGGCCTTGTTGCATTTAGTATTTGGTGAGGCAGAATGTTATCCTGTGAGATTTGGTTAATCTCACAAAGAAAGCTAGGGTTAGCATAGGACCTTTTTAAATTGAAATGGCTACATATTTACATAGCAATTATATGTAAGCAGTTATATAGCAAGACAAGTTACACCTCAGTCAAAAAAGGTTGGTATTTACAATGGTCATGTTTGCCAAATACTGTGTATGAGCGAAGAATAGCAGATCGTCCCAAACAGGAGGTGAAGTTAAAAGGAAGACCCAAGAACAGAAGACTTCTTTATCCGTGACTTTTCTGAAGTAAAAAACATCTTTTTTGTTTTGCTATCTAATTTAGGTTGCTAGAATTTTACTTTAACTGTTCGTAGTAGAAAGATTAGTTTGGTGCCCACCAAGTAATTTCAATAAAGTCAGTGCACTTAGAATTATGAATAGTTAAAAGTTGTATCTGGTAAAGAAAAGGCAGTTATTCAAGAGATAATTCCATAAGACACTTTCTAAGCTAGGTCAAACTCTGAGGTACAATGTTGTAGCCTGGATTGAATTAGTTTTCTAAATTTTTTGGGTAAAATAATAATTAGCTAGTTGTGATAATAAGCTAGGCTTAGGTGTAATTTTTTAGGAAAAGCTATTTTGTCATGTTTGGCATAGTAACGGTTAACAGTATTGTCTAGCAGTACTGTTATTAAGCTATATTTTTTAGGATGGGAATGCAAAAAAAAGAAAAACAACCGAAAACGACTTTCACCCTGGCTTGTAAAGTAAACCAGGACTTTGAGATTGACTAACAATATGTAATATGTAATAACAAGTCTTTTAAAATTGTATGAGTGTCTAGTAAACTGTTTTAGTTATAAAATATTTTAGTTATTTATTCTACAAGGTTCAGAAGTTAGCCTCGTTGGAACATGTAGAAAATATCTAGTTGACAATAAAACCTATATTTATAATACATTATATCCTGAACAATGGGGCCTTTTCAGTCAATTCAAAGAATAAACAGTACTTCAGTAGTCAATCAGTACGTCCCATCAGCATGTGTAAGCAATAATTGAATTGCTCAAGTGGTTAAACATTCCACTTCCTGATTTGACTGAGGCAAAATGGCCCCAACCTTAGTTAGCAAAGCTTAAGCTAGGCTTTAGGAGCTTAGAAAAGTGGTCATTTTTGTAACACACCTTTTCTAGCAAACATAGCGGCCCATTTCAACTATCAAGAAATGAATGGTATAACAGGAACACCATGAAAGGAGGACTACTCTTTATCCTGCTGGTCCAAGTAAAATGTATATATATATTTTTTTGCACTTAATAGCATATTTTGTATTTTAATTAAGAAACTTAAGGGTAGGCAATTTTCTGCGTAACTGTGTGGCCATGCACTATTTTTATATAGTAAAACAATGCATAAAATAACCTTGAGTTTAAATGGAAAGATAATTCTATATTCCTGAAAGATGTAATTAGCTAGCATTGAATGTGTTATTTGGGCTTAGCTAGGCTTAGGAAACAATGTTTAGGAAAATCTATTTTATTATGTCATGCTGGGCACATTAACATGTATAGTATTGTCAGGCAGTCTTACGGTTAACTGATTCTATTTTAGAATGAGAGTGCTAAAAAGATACATTTAAAGGAAGACTACCTCGGCCTCTAAAGAAACATCTATTACATACTGACTTTATATAATGGTATCCATTGGAAGACGGCGTTTGAAAGTGGTTTCAGTTTTCCAACATGTAATGGATACCTTGCATGCATGAAACATTCTTTCACAATGGACTGAAAAGTATGTATTTGCGAAGATATTTTGCTCTATAAGACAAAAAAAAGGGGTGTCCTGTAGACAGAATTGCTATCTAGGGTGTGCAGTAAAGAAACATCTTGATATTCCCATATTTCAATATGTGCATGAATGTCATGATTACCATTATTTTGTTTCTGTTAGGACAATTCAGGTTATGGTCATGCTTTTAACATGGCTCTTAAAGACTCTTTATGAGGTTCTACACACCTACCAGGATCAGAAAGTTCATTAACAGAAGATTGAAAGTCACAAAAAGATAATATGCTTTTAAGATTACGCTTAAACCTTTAGTACCACACACAAGACTGCACCGAGGACTTTATGTTCTCGTGCCTCTGAATTTGTGAGTGATTGCAGATGGAAAACAAACTAATTTTAATAATATTAATACACCTTTCTTCAACAGGGAATCACTCCCATATTGCTTGAGACTCTCATTACTATTGTGTTCATGAATATATAATGTATTCGTAGAGATAGCTTGCATGTACAATTTCGATAGTCATTTTGCATTCTTACATGATTTTAGACCAACGTAAGTTAGTAATTCGGTCTTAATTTACAGTTTGATTTGTAGTTCAGATTGCACTTCAGTTAAGCTGCACTTCAGTTGAGCAGTATTTCGGTATTTAAGTCAAAATGAAAAAAAAATGTTTTGCAACTGTTTGTTGTGTGGTTTTACCAAGATTAAGGTAGGTGGTATTTATTATGTATTAAGGATATATTTATTTTTCTCATATTTTACAAACACAAATTATTTGTAATTTTCCATCATTTGCTATCAAGCTACTTTTAGGCTAACGATTGCACCTATTCTTTGTTATGTTTTAAACACTTGTCAACTACACATTAGCTGACTGACACATGCGTGCACCCTTTGTTTTTTTACTTTAGGCAAACCTATTCGCAGCGAGCCCCGGAATGTGTGGATCTGTGGTCATTCATTAGTTTATTGGGCAGAGATGAGGGCCAAATCACCAGAGGTAGGTATGCAGCTTGGTATGGACCCCAGCAGCGTAGTTGTGTGGTGGAAGGGCACCCAGGGCATGACGTGGCCCCAGCTCCTACCCCAACTGCTCCAGCTCAAGATCAAATGGCCCAACCCGGATGTGGTCATCATGCACTTGGGTGGAAACGACCTGAGTACTGACAGCCCCACGGATCTTCTGGCGTCCGTAAAGAAAGACCTGACTTCGATGAGAAGCATTTTCCCACAATGTGTGTTGGTCTGGTCTGATATCTTGCCCCGTAGAGTCTGGAGGCATTCTGAGGACAGTCATGAGGTAGACTTGGTTAGAACCACTATCAACCGTAGAGTTCATAGCATTATCTCTGAGCTTGGTGGCACAGCTCTTACACATGATAATGTTAGGTGTGGCTCAAACACCGGTCTCTACAGGGCAGATGGGGTTCACCTGTCTTCAAAAGGAATTGATACATTCAATTTGAATTTGCAGGATTTCCTGGAGAAGTGGGAAGTTGATGCTAATAAGATTTCTGATTAAAGTGAATCTGTCTTTGGAATGATTTCATGTTTATTTTCCATTGTTCTGTTATAGAAGGTGTATTGATGTAATAGTAATGTAACAATGGTGTTTATTTTTTTGTGCTTTTAGCCTACCATTTTGTTAGCTTGGTAAACCTGTGTTTATATGTTTGCACCCCAAAAGTTGTCTGGCTGGAAACAATAAACGTCACTTAAAAAAAAGACACATTTTGAAATTAAATAAGCTTTCTTCTCAATGTGTTTACTGTACATTGTATTATGATTATTACTAGAATGTATGTACTTTACTGTAAGATAACATAAAAATAAAAACATGTTTAAAAATGTGTCAGTGATATTGTTTTTTATAAATACATTAATTTCATGACCATTTATCTCATAGTTACTGTGATAAACGTTTTGACAAGAGCGTTTCCTCAGAAGACTGAAATGCTTCGAACTTTTAACAAACACTAATAATTAAGAATTTCTTTCAGTTGTCTTACAACGCAGTAAGTAATGGAAAGGAATTTCACCGCCATAAAGTTTGGTCTGTTTTACCATTTGTAATATGAATAATCAGTCATTCAAGTGTGTTCCAGCTGTTTCTAACACTTTACTCTGCAGGTTTTGTATAGTCCAAGCCAATTTCCTGAGATGATCGTAGGACACCAAAGGTATTAAAAAAACATTATGAATGCACAAATAGTAATTTTTGGTAAAAGGATATCAAGGATTATTAAAACATTTTTAAAGCTGTTGCCAGAGGTCTGTTTGCAGAAACTGCATGGTCCAGAAGCTAAGGAGACGTGTTGTTTTCATGAACGCAAATATGCCCTTTGGTAGAGAACAGCAAGCAATGTCACAAGCCTCCCCCAAAGTTTACATTAAAATATACCAACCGACTGTTCATTCAATGGTAGGCAATGTCGATTTCTATTTGCTTATTGGTTCTGTTGTCTTTTCCGAATTTGTTTCTGAATAAAGTTATTGAAGCCTCGTCAAACGACAGTTTCTGGACATACCAGTTGAGTGTGTTAATGCTCATGGCCTTTGTTGTATTCTGTCCCATGGTTCTGATAAGCAAGATTTGGTAGGGATTGGGTAAGCCAACACATATTTGTGACATAATTATCCATACAGTCACCTCTAAATTGAAAAGGGTGGTGATTTAGTGTGAAACGTATAGACTGTTTGATAGAAAACAAACCTAGACTTAACCATTTTGTATGATCTCAGTAAGACACAAGTTCCTATTCAACCAGTTCCACAGTCAAAAAAAATGTATGGTGTGATTGTAAATAATGTGGTAAAATTTACTCAACATAATTGTGTCCATGGTTTTGTGCCAATTTAAGTAAACTTTAAATAAAACGTTTTGGAATAACATTTACTTATTCTAGGTATACTCTATGTAAAATATTCTATTTATGTAATTCCAGATGGACAGACTATTGAGCAAATCCAATCTAAGGTAATCAGGTAGTTTTTAATTGAAGCGGCATCAATAATGTGGTCTGGATTTGCATCAAGGCATTGTGGGATCTTTATTATAATCTGCCTTTTCAGTGTCATTGTGGCCTGTTAAAAATAAAATTGCAATTATTTATGTGAAGTATAAGTAAATGAGATCTAAGTTTTCAGATTTTTGCAGGTCAAATCTGATTCTGCTGAGAACCTCTGAATGCTTGAGTTAGTACCAGAATCTCTAGAATGTCTAGGGTGGATTGAACATGTTATTGTGTAGAATTCAGTTTGAAACATTGGATTCATTGATAATCATACATAAACCTGGTTCTTACGAATTTTAAACACATTGGAATCATTGATAATTGCATAAACCTGGTTATTGTGTATTTGTACTACTACATTAATCTATTTCTTGTTAAATTTATCTTTGACAAATATGCATCACATTAAGTTTATTGGTTTGTTTATGTTAAAACTAATACAAATGGATGGAAGTTTTATATACAATTAAAATAGATACATCTTAAATTGAAGGCTTAAATATTTTGAGTGCAAGCAAGAGGATTGAAAAAATTCCTCTGTTGGGGTCTAAAGCTTTGTAACGCATTTTTTGTTTAACTTAAAAAAAGAAGGAACTTGGCTTGCTGAAATATGTTTTAGGGGATTTAACCGCTGAAATAAACATTTGCCGGTGTAGAATTTAGAAATAAATAGTCTACTTAGTAAACATCAAGTGCAAAGTGTCTTTTTTGTGTGTGAAAATCTTGTGTTTTTAAATATATTGCCGTGATATCCTGGTATTATAGAAATCTAACTCATCCAAAGTCCTGCCCCTCACTTTATTACCACGGATGGAATTGAAAAGGCACCCATAAATTGCTCCAATATATAGCCAGCAGTTTATACTGTGGTAGTGGTAACATGAAGTTTCAATGTGCGTGAGTGCTCTCTTTGGAAGGCTACTAATAAGTTGATGTATGTCCAGTTGATAACGTATACCAATTAATACGTGTACAACTTAAACTGTTATTCATGGTCTATGGGTCACGTTCAAGTAAATATTTTTGTTTATTCGACCTATTGGGTGGTCAGGGGCAGGCACGTGCACAGGTAAACCTCAAAGGGAGCTCGAGCACCTGCCCTTTTGCCCTCCTATTAGAGACGTGCCCTTTTTCGAATGTACCTTTTATTTTATTTTTTTGTATTTTTTTTACAAATTACATTTGTTTGCGCACAGCCTGCCCTGACGAACTGATAAACTGCGTGAATCAAAATACCAGGTCAGGAGATTGGTGTCCCCTGGCGATGCCCTGTAAAGTTACCCTCTCTCCCTCGTGATTATTTGCCGCAGCGGCGAGCACTGAAGCCTTGGTGAAAGAACACACGCACGCGAAATTGTACGCATACAAAACACACATGAACTCGACAGCGGTTACATACCTGCCTTAAATTACCTCATCACTCACTAACTCACCAAAGTATAAATATAATGTTCATTTATTTTATACTGATATGCTTTAAGAATTGTTAACAAGTATTTGGCAGGTAAGGTCAAGGCTTTGACTATTTTGCAGCTTAAAATGTGCCAACTAGCCAGCGCCGGATTATCAATGGGGCTAACAGGGGCTGGAGCCCCAGGGCCCGTGGGTTGGCAGGGCCCTGGTTGACGAAGCATTTTCCTTCCGTTAAGGTTATTGAGTGAAAGTAAATAAAGCCTCACGGAGTCACGGCATGCCTTATGTTGCAACGCTGAGAGATCAGTTTGATTGGTTTGAAACTGCAGCACTTAGTATGTCTCCTG
>JAVQIZ010071003.1:0-20597 GCA_036023535.2 Galaxias brevipinnis
TCTCTCTCTCTCTCTCTCTCTCTCTCTCTCTCTCTCTCTCTTTCTCTCTCTCTCTCGCTATCCCTATCTCTATCTCTATCTCTCTCGCTCTCCCTTTCTTCTGTCTCTCTATCTCTCGTTCTCTGTCTCCTGTTCTCTCTCTCTCTCTCTCTCTCTCTCTCTCTCTCTCTCTCTCTTCTCAGCCCACTCCTCCGTTGCTGCCTTGGTAAACGATAGCTTCCCGACGTCCACCCCCTCTCGCCAAGCCCAGTCAGATATAGAGGCGAGAGGAGAGGAGAGCCAACCTGCAGTCCAGACAGTGAAAACACACCGACGCTAAATTCCCCGCCGCGGTAAATGTCAGCCTCTAATATTCAACGGCCATGACATTTAGAGGCGTATTAACATTTTTGGAGGAGGGCGGCTTTGATTCCGGCTCTCTGCCGTGTGTCATATTGCGGCGGTGCGGCCTCTCCTCCGAGCGCGGGGAGCCTTCCGGAGGCGAAGCCCCGTGGGGCCGCCGCCGTTCCATTTTTAGGCTCCGTCCTCCATCCATCCCAACCTTTCAAACGTCTCCTTTTAGCCCCCTAGACAAACAAACGCAAAACACTTATGGTGGCCGTCCCTCTCATAACACTGCAGGCGACGGCCTGTGAAGACTCTTCGGAACTGATGTGCGCATTTATGAAAACATCGGGCCGTGAAAATGGGAAATCATATGACACATTTTTAAATAGATATGTTGCTGCGTCAGTCAGCCAAGTCAGATGGTGTGTCTCAGTGCTGACATGTGGCCCTGGCTCTTCGCCGCTGAGACGACTGGTCCTGAATCAGCCGCTCTTTGTGTTGTTCCGAGCTGCTAGAGTAAAAATTGAGTAATGAAGCCAAAGTGAGGCGATCTTTTCCCACTCGTTGGCCCCCTTGGAGTTGGTGGTTGTCATTTGACCTGACTGGTCGATGCGCTCCATCTTGTTAGCCTATGACAACACAGGTTTCCCACCTATTAGGAATCTGTGTGTCTTCGTCGGTGTGTGTGTGTGTGTGTGTGTGTGTGTGTGTGTGTGTGTGTGTGTGTGTGTGTGTGAGAGAGAGAGAGAGAGAGAGAGAGAGAAACCCTGCCCCCTGTCTCTCCATTCTCATCTGTCTCCATAATCCTACACACTTCCTCGTATCCTCCGTTCACCGGTCATTACTCTGTATGTCTCTACACACACACACACACACACACACACACACACACACACAGGGGGAGGAGAAATAAACGCACTCAATTCAAGCGGCCGCGTGCTTATCATTACAAAGGCACAATGCCTTTTTTATTGCTCCAGTCCGGGCTATGAGATAGGAATCAATGGGCGACGGCAGGTGTTCTGCCAGCTATTTGCTGCCGCCGTAGACCTGTCATTAGCCACACGCCGCGTCTGGAGCCCCTCCCCTTGTTCGAGCCTGTCAATACACACACAGCCTTTTGTGAGAGGCCTCCAGGAGCATCGCTGAATGGGTGTCTGTCGCAGGGCGCCGGGCGCTAACGCCGGCTCCCCCGGGCACAATGCGCTCGTGGCCTTGCACCTGATCCAGTTGTCGATCGGACCCGTCTTCTCCCCGAGCGCGCCACCAGCCCTCCCCTCCCGTCGGGCGGGTCATGCCGCTCGACAACGCTGCCGGCGCTTTGAGTGTGTCATACGTGGGTCGTTATGAATTCCACGCCTGCTTCTGTCCCTACTAACCGCCTTTCTCCTCTGCCTCTCTCTCTCCCTCTCTCTCTCTCTCTTTCTTCCTCCCCTCTCTCTCCCCCACTCTCGCTCTCTCCCTCTCTCTCCCCGTCTCTCTCTCTCCCTCCTTCCCTCTCTCTCCCCATCTCTCTTTCTCTTTCTCCCCGTCTCTCTCTCTCTCTCCCTCCTTCCCGCTCTCTCCCCATCTCTCTTTCACTCTCTCTCCATCTCTCTCCCTCCGTCTCTCTCTCTCCCCATCTCTCTTTCACTCTCTCTCCATCTCTCTCCCTCTGTCTCTCTCTCCCTCTGTCTCTCTCTCCCTCCATCTCTCTCTCTCTCCCTCCGTCTCTCTCTCTGTATGATTGCTAACCCCTGGCTGCTTGGTAGAGCCTGCTGTTAAGGAGACGGTGGTCCCACGCCGCTTCTCCCTCGCTTCCTCTCTCACCTCCGCCTCCTCCTCCGCCACCCGACGCACAAAAGGTACTGATTGCCCGCTGTCCCTCTCCCTCGCTCCGTTCCTTTCTTTATTTCTCTCTTCGTTCCCCCCTCCCTCTCTCTCTCCTTTAAAAAAAAAACACTGTGAGGAAATATTCAAACCGGCGAGTGCTGGAGAGTCAGCTAAGGTGCATGAAGAAAGGACATTTATAAGTCGCAGGCATTTATGAATCATGCAATTTCTGAGCTTTTTGAAGACGCTCAAGGGGGGGTCCCGCTCAGAGAAAAAGCAGGTCCAACAATGTAGTGTGGAAAAAAACACAATGCTGAATATAAATATATTCTTTTTTAAAGAAGGGACATTAATATAATGTGAATGTTGATAAGCTGACATTTGGAATGCGGGGTGACATTCAAGGTAGCAATACAAGTGCAATTTACCATTGGAGTTCAGAGCAGAAGTTCATTTCCCTCCCATAGAAGAGAAAAAAAGGGCCAAAATAATACATTTTAAGTTTCCCTTGAATTCATTAAACCCCTCCAACCCCTATCTCTCTGCTCCCGACAATCTTAAATGTTGTTACTAAAACTTGGTCTGTCAAGCCTCTCACTAATATATAACCGCGGTGGGTTGCCATGCCTTGCTGCTCTCAGGGAGCCTGCCTTCCTATTAACTGTCTGCCACCGGGGCTGCTTTTCTCTGTGACAGGTCCTCTTTCCGCCGCCATTAAGACCAAGAGACACGAGATAAGGAGCGATCCAACTCCTTTGGGTTATGAAGGTACACTGAGCCTGTGAAGCCTGGCGCGCCGTCTTCAGGCTTTCTGCATGTGGGGGGGGGGGGGGGCCTTGACCTGACGGTGGTGGGGGGTTCTTTTTGTTACCTAGCTGTGGTGTGTGTGTGTTTATGTTTATGTTTATTGAGATCCCCATTAGCATCGGCAGCATGCTGCATCAGCTATTCTTCCTGGGGTCAGTTGTGTGTGTGTGTGTGTGTAAGTGCAAGTTGGTACGAGGTGCATGCATTGGGGACGACCAGACAGTGGTATCTGTGAATACGTGGCTTGTTGAAACTCTGTGACGTGCTGTGTCTCTGGGGGGTGTATTGCCACACCGGGGGTGGGGGGGTGGGGGGGTAGGGACCAGGAAGGGGGATATCTGCATGGTCCGAGTGCCTGCCTGCCTGCCTGACTGCTGTGGATGGAGTTGTTGCTTTGTTTGGGGTCTGACTGTCCTTAAACTAGCCCGCTATGTTGCCTGAAGCTCCATGACACATTATCTCTTCCCACTGAGCGACTGA
This sequence comes from Galaxias brevipinnis, assembly GCA_036023535.2. NCBI lineage: Eukaryota > Metazoa > Chordata > Actinopteri > Galaxiiformes > Galaxiidae > Galaxias > Galaxias brevipinnis. The sequence continues at coordinate 3,427 of JAVQIZ010071003.1, forward strand.
TTATCTACAGATCGTCAGAATGAGAAGGATATGTCTTGAATATCCTTCGACTGTTTGGTTAGAGCATTGTTACATATTTGCATGAATCGACCAGCACTGCGTTGTGTGGAATGAGCCGTGGCACACAGTCAGTGGTGACATCAGTGTGGCACATGAACAGATGACATAAAACACTGCTCTCCACCCAGAAACGCTGCGCGGCGCCATGCCCTTGGCCGGGAAGCGTAAAAGTGTGGTTAGTGCCGCGGCGCCAGCCGTGCCTCGATCCACATCTCAACCAGGTACACCAGCAGAGGACGCCGGGAACGTTTGACGTGTTTACCGTGACAGTGTTGTGGGTCAATGGATCACTGTCGTGATTTGCTTGTTGGTTTTGTTGGTTGAGCTTGTCTGTGGGTCTGTCGGCCCAGCCATTTTTTGACTTCATTTGACTTTTTGGCTTCATTTAAGTTGCTGTGTATTTGATTCCTTTTGTCTAACTTTTTGTCTCGTTAATCTTGTCTATTATCAATCAATAATAATCTGCCATTTTGAATGTTGTTGTTTTTTTACCTTGGGACATTTGCATCATGTTTGTTTTCTCCTTATTTGGCAACAGAGAAATCATCACCTCCCTTTGTCCTACAAATAATTTGAACTGACTGTTGGTGCAATTGACAATATGGCCTGGTGTGTGTGTGTGTGTGTGTGTGTGTGTGTGTGTGTGTGTGTGTGTGTGTGTGTTTGTGTGTGTGTTACCAGGTTGGACACAGCGACGGCTGCCCTCCATGGACACAGAGGACTTTGAGACCATCCATTCCAGCGCTGAGGAGCTCTCCAACTCCTCCTCAGAGGAGGGCACCAATAAAAACGTGCGTCAGTCCTGTCCTCCTTCCCCCGTGAGCTCAATTCAACCCCTTTTTCCTTTCCTTTCATCCCTCTCTTTTCTCCTGTCCTTTCTTTTAAATCCCTTACAATCCCAGAGAAAGTGAGGGGGGGGGACGTCTCTCTGCCTAATTATTTCCCACCCACCGATCTCATTAGCCGCACACTGACGACTTGGCATTTAAGAAACGAGGGAAAACTGGGGAGGGGGAGAGGAGAAGAGGAGGATTAGCGTGGCGCAGGTCTGCTGGCCACGCCAGGATTTCTAACACCATTATAATCTGTGTGATGTTGAAGAGCCTGGAATCATTGCCGAACGGAGAGACGATGTCTTTCTCTTTCTCTCTCTTTTACACACACACACACACACACACACACACACACACATAATCACTGTAGGACACCTGCATGCATACACACCTGAGTGTAACACGGTAAGAAGGATTAAAATTGCCACGTATCTTCTGAAGCAAATTCCTCTTTACTACCAACTCCTACTCTTTCTGTGCTTTGATGATTCTCTTGTATAAGCCACTATACCCTCTACTTAGGAAATTCCTCTCACACGCGCACACACTTCAGTTATGAGCTTACCCCTTCTCCTCTGATCCTTTCATTCAGGGCGACAGCGATCGTTTCCGTGTGCAGCTGACGTACGAGTCTCATGCCGCCCAGGACCTCTCCCTGGAGTCTGGGGACGTGGTGCAGTTCCTGGAGGAGGCGGAGAACGGACACTGGTGAGTGACACCTCCACCTCCAGCGTATCATCCAAGGCCCAACTGCTAGCTGCCCCTAATCCTAGCACACAGCAACTGGGATGGGTGGCTAGTACGGTATGTCCATTAGGTGTGCTATATTTACAGCTCTGATTTCCTGCATCACCTGTGGAGCAACATGCTATGATGATCACACAAGGCATCGCCTCCTCTGAATCTGTTAGGCCTGATGGGGGATAAAGATAGCTAATAGCAGCAGTTGCTCTAGGCTGGTTATAGTACGTTAATCATCGGATTGTTTTTTCCCCGCATTACCCATAAAATCAGATTAATGGGGTTTACCGTCAAGTGGCTAATCCTTCTTTTGTTAGTCTCCCGCCAGCACAAAAGGTTTTGTTTGTTTTATTGAAATACCACTCACCATTATCTGCATCCTCTTTACGTTAAGGAATCAAATCATACGTGGGAGTTGATGATCTCCTCCGTAGGCACCTAAAAACACAATGTCTTTTAATGAATAATACAATCCTTTTCTTTTTTTCCCCTCCGTTCAACCACTTTGCCAACATTCCATACTTCCGCTGTGAGGAGTGGTTATTGCCTATCATAGAAATGATTCCTGGTACCCAGTGTGAGGAGGAGGGAGGAGTGATGGGCTGAGGAAAGAGGGCTTTTCGGCTTCACGCAATCTTTCACAGTGCATTTTCCCAGCGACAAATACTCCATTAGATTCAATCTGCACGTTGAAAGCCTTTGAATATGCCCATTTCTCAACACTTCATGCAATTTTCATCTTAAATCATTTGCATCTATGGGTTTTTTGGCAGTGAAACGTCTCACACCCTGATCTCTTCTTGGTAGCTACCCTGAGAGAAATGAAGAATTCATTAATTTTTCAGCCAACTTTTTTTGGACTGACAGTGGTGGAGTAGATGCACCAGAGACTGAACTTTCTATGATGTGTGTGTGTGTGTGTGTGTGTGTGTGTGTGTGTGTGTACATGTGTGTGAACGTTGCCAACGCTGCCACGTCCCAGCGCCGTTTATACTAGCTAACACGCTCTGCCCCCCAGGGTGTGTTCCCCAACTTCCACCTGTTCGCAGTTACAAGGTGTTGGCTTTACACTCCCAAGCACACACACACACACACACACACACACACACACACACTGTTCTGTATGCAGCGTCCCTGGCCCAGTGGGCCGGCTGTTGACAGTTACATCAAGGACTATAGCAGCACATCTGCCAAGTCCTGTCGTAGGAACAGAACGCAACAAGAAGTACAGTGACACGCTATGTAGCACCATCTAGCCTTGGCTTCAGAGGCAACGCTGGCTGGCTGAAAAGTTTTGTGCTCCAGAAAAGTCAGAGGGACTGTTCAACCTAGTGCCACAACACTTATCTGCTAACCTTCATAGTTTAGAATTGAATCAGACATTTGAAAGGAAAATACTCATTGTTGACATTTCAACCCTAACGCCTTGCTGTGTACCGTGCGTCCACACTGTCTCCTGTTCCAGGCTGCCGCTCCACCCCAACCTAGTCTGTTCTCTCTCACGTTTTTAGGCTAGTGAAGAACCTCCTAAGTGAGGAGTGTGGGCTGGTCCCAGCCTGCATACTGCAGACAGCGTCAGAAGGAGGCCCCAGCTCACACAGTCACACCACTGGTACTCCCTGACTAACTAACCCCCAGAGGGCCCTCTCACAATACCCCCTCACTCACCAGTCCCCCACCCTACTCTTACGGCAGTGTTGGCTGAGCTCCAGGGGCCTGGATGGGCCGCTGCTAGAGGGGAAAAGGGGAAGGGGAGGGAGGGCGGGAGAGAGGGATGGGAGGGAGAAGGGGTAGTTTGTGGAATGGCTGCAAGCTTTTGGCTGCAGGGTGAATATGCAGCGCATGAAGCCAGTGATTGCAGCATGCTCTCTCTCTCCCTCGTCCCTTTCTGCCTGTGTTCTCCCTTTTTTTGCGTTTAATCTAAAGCATCTCCTGGAAGTCTTTTAAGTTACGACCTTGCTTGTCTTGTTGTCATGGATCTCTGTCCTGGGAAGACAAGGTCTCGATTTCTCTCTCTCCCTCCTTCTTGCTCTAAAACTCTTCTCTCACTACCTATCTCTTCATCGTTCTCTGTAAATTAGATCCATGTTACTAGAGGACAGAGTCCCAGGATTTAGCCAACTCACAAACAGCATTCTTTATTTGGGGGACTGATGCCTCAAGCTTGCATACCCGTTTTCCTTGAAATCACTTCCCACTGGAATTGATATGCACCGATAGATAAGGAATGTTCCACTACTTTGTACCTTGATTTACACTCCCCGAAAAAGCAGGATTGTTTGGTTTTGGTTTTGTTGCCTTTGCAGCCAGCTTCTGCAAGCCCTCTCTGTTTGAACCCTGCAGTTTCCCTGTTTGGCGTTATGCTTGTTTGCTTCTCATTTATAACAGTATTAAAGATGAAATGCCAGCATTCATGCGGGGATGGAATTTAAGTAAGCCATAGCTGGGGGGGAGAATGTTTTGCAGACTGGGCTTTTGAGGAGCCTGTCACTAGCCTGGTCATTTAGCCATGGCTAGTGGTGTTGGCGTTCTACCCTGCCACTTCGAGGTCATGCCATATGTCCTTAACTTCCATCCCTGCACTTATGTATGTAAAAGTATGTTGCTGACAAAAAGTATTATTCATATTTTGTTTTGAACTCTTTCCAGATATCTTCAGTGACCTGTGCACAGCAGCTCTATCAGACTCGGATGACAATGAAGCCAGCACATGGGGAGACGTATCTCAGGACAGCAGATAAACAAACATGGCTGGTTATTGTTGTTTTTCTACATTGAACTACTGTTGTTTTCTACAATCTTTCAGTAACAATGCTGCTTGAAGCCCATCTTGCCCCAGTGCCACAGTGGGCAGCCATATTAGAGACTGCACTATGTGAACTACAAGTCCCATGTCTCCGTTGTGGGAACTACATGTAAAAAAAGACTGAGGAGCTGAGTTGATATGTGAAGAGAACTACAAAGAACAGTATGTGTCAGTAGTGGAGGAAGCTAACTCGAGGTTGCCCTCTGTTGCTGCTATGTTACATTGAAACAAAGATCCCTCAGCGGCTGGAGCGGAGGGCTTCCAGACAATGTTGTTTTACACTCATTCTCATCCATAAACAAGCCTATAGACTTCACTTTAACGTGTCCATAAGCATTCCTTCAAAAATAAGTTTGGAATATGTTCTGAGCTGCATCAGCTGCTGAAAGTCCTTTACAAGCTGTACCATCTGTATACAAATTATCTATTCGGACATATTCACAGCTTATTCACATATTCATTCTTGACTTAAAAGCTGTAACTTGACCTGCTGCCCTCTGAATGCTCTTGTGGAGACCTTGCAGTGCCTTTGCTGCACATTCACCATCTGTTCACTGACTTCAACCAGTGCCTGCTCGTCACAGAACCCGTAGTGGATTTGCTCGGAGTGCATAGTAGAATGTTCCTTTGACATGTCTGTCTCACTTTGCATGACACAAACGCAAATTGTAAATCTTCCCCTAGCTTTTTGAAGAATTTCAACTTGGGATTTTTTTAATTTGATTTGATTTAAGATGCAGATCATTGTTTTATCCACCAGGTAGACACTTGATAGAGACAAGCTCGATTGTATTCCTATTTTAAATCCTGTAGGCTTTTAAAAGTCTTCCGACTGCGTTGTCATGTGTAATTTATCGCAGTTTAGCCATTTTAGACTGAACTGGAGCAATTGTACATGTTGAACGTTTAAAAGCAACATTAAAAGTTTGATTATGTGCTCCCTAAACGGAGAATGGATAAAATATGATGTTCAAATGTAAATATACTTTGGTATCCATCCATTGCAGAATAGTATCTGTAACTGCTATCTGTAGAACAATTTGTGTATATAAAGACTTGTCACTTGCTCGTGCCTCTTTAAACTTCATAATCTTTCTACTGTTTAGTTGGAACCTGCTTGTGAACTCACATATACAAAGTACCTGGGTCAATCTCGTGGATATTAGGTGGCCGTTTTTAATAACTATAATGTAAACTGGAACTTTGATAGAAAACTGCTGCATCACAGTGTTTACGTTGACTTACAGTATGCAGATTTTAAACATGTAAACTATTGTATATATTCTGTTAGGGCGATTCATCTAAGAAAGGAATCTTCTATCTTTGTATAGTAAATATTTAAATTGTACTGTACTGAACTGTTACTCTCTATCCTCATATAATGTACCATTGTATTTACTGTATATATTTTAAGAGTTTGCCATTAGTAACAGTAAGCATTATGAATGTATGCATCATAAATTGTGTCATTTTTACTTTGTAGACATCAACAATATGCGATTACAAGCTTTACCTTTGCTGGCTCAAACTTGTATTCTAATAATCCTCCTGATTGCTTTGGTCAGCCTTTGAGGACTTAATCAGAACTAACAGATCTTAGGGAAATGATCAAAAACAATCTTTTGCATTCATGAGCCCCACATTTCCATTATCAGACATTGTTGTCTGAGCCATCCTGACCTTTGGATGAGGGAAAACAAGTGTTTCAATTCCAATTGTGCGTGTGTGAGTGTGTTTAATGCATGAGTTGGAGAGACGCAAAAAAAAAACAAAAAAAAACATTGTCAGTATGGAGTAAAGAATTCAACTTGGATGATTATCTATGTTAAAGCCCAGACATAGAGGGTATGGAGTAGATCTGACCTGTTCGCAACACTATTTTCTTTTCTCTATCTCCCAGACAGTCCACCTATACAAGAGTGAATGTTCAAACGAGATGTTATGAAAGTATGCCACAAGGCAATAAGTTCAAACACATAGCATCAAGCACCTGACTCATTCCCCCTCTGCCAGCCCTGTGGGGTTGGAGACAGTTTTATGATGATTTAGAGCTGTATTAAGATGAAATGTAATTATTTAAAACTTGGGGAAAAGGAATAAAGAAACATACTGAATCCTTCACTGCTTTTTGCAGACCTGGCTATCAAAGTGATAAGTGTAAATGACTATTCTGTGCATTTATAAGTATATGATGAAATATATGCATCTCAAAAAGGCTCGCGTATTTCTGTTCTTTTGTCAGTGATCAATGGATGCTCAGGTATGGTGGAGCACAGCTGTACGTCATTATCATTCCAGCCCAGTCATCGCTACTGCTTCAAGGGAAAGAGAAAAAGCCATTAATGTTAAACTTTTAGCATAATGTATTCCCTCAGTAGGTAACTGGAATGGTACCAACTTTTTTCCTCAGTTTTTTTCTGCTTCCAGATGAAATCATAATTTAAAGATAAGAAGTGTTTAACACAGTTAGCACGACATTGAGTCTCAATAACAAAGTAATCCTTCTTGATAAATGTAATGCTTTTTGAATATGATAAATCACCTCCAGTATTTCCATCACCATCTGAAGCTAATTCACTTATTAGCAGACACTTGACCTTTGTGCCGACACGGCGTCACCTTTAATTTACATGCTCATCATCAACTGAAGCACTCTTTATGACTCACACGTTTCCTTCATCTTCACCTGTGCAGAGATCCCAAAGAATCATAAGGGAAACAAGAACCTACTCATAAATATGTGTTTCTACTACATGCATAGTAAACTGATCATTGCTAATATTAAAGCATGCTATCCCACAAGTTATGACTCCACAACTTATTTTCTGATATGCAATCTACTGTTTGAGAACACATGAAACATCTGTTTTGATAGGTAGGCATGTAGGGGGTCTCTCCTGTAGAATTAACATTATAGCCCATGTATGATGAACTGGGAAAACATGATGGTCGGTTGTGTGTGTCTGTGTGTACTGTGTAGCCTACTAGGCAAAATTTGAGGCACAATGTGAAAAAAACAAAGAAAAGGTGAGGGTGTGGTTTGAAAAGACAAAAGCGATAGAGAGGAAGCAAACGCAAAGTGCAGCAGATGCCATAGACATACTGACGCTACATCTCAAATCCCATATTACTTTTTTCTTGTAGTAGGTAGGCCATACTTCTGCTCCACTTGCAAAGTATGTACTGTTGCATGCATTTGACTATGTATGGGACATACTAAATGTTTTTCTGGCTCACTATGTAGTATGGTAGTATGGGTATTGAGAGGCAGTTGTGCAACTCCAAGATTGAGGAAATAAAAGCAGTGGAGGGAAAGAGGGACTGTTGCTGACACTTTCTCATGGCATTGTCTTTCCTGCAGCCATGGAGATGGTGGTACCCATAGATGCATTGTTTTCTAAATCATTTTCCATGAGCTAACTGCCTGTGTGTTTAAGGTGTACCTAGGCTTGTGTGTCTTTGTGTAAAAAAAGGAGGCCTGGAAAAGGTGTCTGTCACTGAAACCAACTTTTGTTGAATGGCACTGAATTGCAAAGGTATTTCTCAGGGTTCCGAGTTGGCTGTAAAAGTTCATTACTTTGTGTCATTTCAGAGGTGCATATTATGGAACGTTAAGTATTTTCCATTGCCACATTTTCAGAGCAATTCTTAATCAACGTGCTTTTTTTTATTATTGTTAGAATTTCTTTACCGGAGAAGCAATTCCAAACGGCTGTCATGTCTTGACAAGCTTGAAAAACCATGACATTTTGCTGACGAAAATACACTGTCGAGTGTCGACCCTGACCCTCCCTTATTGCTAGTCGTACCAGCTGCGCCCGCCCTGTTTTCTCCCAAGTGCATCGTGGTTTGAATGAACTGTCCAATTAGAGCCCTTGTTGTGCGGAAGCCGAAAGGCTTTCACCAAAGCTCAGCCAATCACTATTCCGCCGCCAAGTATGCTCTGCTTTTTGAATTCAGATTAACAGCAGCAGGTTGGCATGTCCTACGGAGTTCAATGGAACGGCTGTCAACAAACTAAATTAACTCAACTTTTTAGAAATTGAAGCTGGTGCAATAGAGATTGCGTCATGTATTATTAATAATAGTCAGTTGCAGGTAGAACGGCTCTTGCTGTAATAAAAACGTCGTAATCGTAAATTTGACCTTTTTTTTTTAGATTGGAAGGACCAAAATCTGCGTCTCTGTCTGTCTTGCTGGAGCTAGCTAGCTAGCTAACTAACTATTTAGCGCGTTAGCTAGCTAGCCGGTCTGCTTGATACACTGGTTCACAAACCAATTGGTCAGCTGTAATTGTTTGAGAAGGAATTTTGAGATTTTTAACAATATTTTGGTAAGTGTTTGCAAGTTTCTTATCTAATGTTTCAAACGCCTGTAAAAGTTGTCAAACCAAAGACCACAATACGTTTAACTCGTTAGCAACTATGCACGTTTGGCACAATTGCAGTGTGTTTTACGTAATGGTTTTTATGAGACTAACTTTAGTTTACGATTACGATTAGCCAGCAACATTAATTGAACTCTATCGCGACAATATAGCCTGCCTAAATTAGACTTAAAAGACGCAAGCTCTTATTAATAACCCGCAAAAAATACTAGCTCTGCCTTACTTTGTTAATCAGTTACCACTCCCGTTGATACAACTTTGTAAAATATTTCTTAATCAGTGTTTCTCTCCCCTGCTTGTGATCGATCGGCTAATAGGTTTGACAGTACTTTGCCTACCATGGCAGACAGTAGCATTTTGACTCTGGGGACAGCTCGGAGTCTGCTGGATTCATCCATCTATGATTCGAGGATTGTTGAAACCACCAAGGATAATATATACCTGGGCCTGGGGTCTGAAGATATGGAAGGTTAGCTGGACATGCGCGGTTTCATTGTTCGTTCTCTCCCAGCATACAGACCCTTTCTCCTTCACCTATCTCCCCTTTCTCTCCTGTCTACCAATTTTTATCTGGACTCCCTCACCTCTTCCCCAGTTTTTCCGTTTCTCCCTGTTCTCCCCTCTCTAATCTATTCTTCACCTTACTTCTGCCCCTGTCTCTTTTCCCTTCACAATCAGTGGGATACAGCCCTATTACCTGCCTTTTACCCCAGGCTGTCACTCAAAGTGGGAAACTAGATCTATTCCCTAGTATGATTGCTTTCACATTACCTCTGACGGCCTGACTCACGGTGAATGTCTGTGCCACCCTCTCTCTTTCTCGTGTTTTTCTCTATATATCTCTTTCTCTCCCTGTTTCAGAGATGCTGCCCCGAGTTGAGACCCGTGTGGTCCTAGTGGGAGAGGCTGGCAGAAATGGAGCACTCGTCAAAGCACTGCAGGTACACACGGATCTATTAGAACAGAGTGTCCCACCGTGCTCGTTCTCATCATCCCAGAAACATGGTTTGGGGAGCTGCAAAACAGGCTGTGCTCATTCTGGCCTTGAACGTAGCGTGACCCCATCACCTTTATGTTATTTGGTTTGGCGGTTTTGTTTCACAGTCAAAAGTAACGGTTACGTACTGACTACTGAGATGTTCTTTCCCAACAACCAGATGTGCGATCTCTTACAAATGTTGCTCCTAATTGCTGTAGTTTTTTGTAGGCCTGTGTAGAGAGCTGCAAAGTGAGTATGTGCTTAAGAATCTCTCCTTCACACACCTGGTGGTGGAGATAAGCAGAGCTAATACAGCAGGGTGGGGTGTAATGGAAGGCTCCAGCAGCAAAGTAATAAATCGTTGCCACTGCATAAAAATCAGGGGATTTTGATTTGTTTACAGCTCGTGGCTGTCGCTGGCACTGTTTACTCTTTTCCCTGTCCTCCTCCTTGCATTTATATCACTGAACCGCTGATTATCTGCCTGCGCAAGGGGTTAGGAGGAGTAGAACGGGCATTTTAGGGGAATCTGAAGTGGCTTTGTTAGAGATGCTTGTAAGGGGGGTGTAGACTAGCTCTCAGACACTTTTGTCATTGATTCGTCTACATGAGAAGAAGAGTTGTTATTGTGATTTCTGTGGTGATTCAGTCCTGGGGGGATTATCTGTCTTGGCCATACCCCTTTGATATGTAGGGGATTCAGTCTAAATGAGCTGTGTTTGGGGATGTTATAAGGCAAGAGTGGAGAAAGTGTTGGCCTTCTGTATGAGCCGAAAGACTGAGGGTGGGGTCCTTTGAAGGGGATCTGGAGGAGCCACTAGAGGAGGGCTGGTCCTGTTCCTCTGTCAGCCTGCCAGAGGCGTGGAGGGCAACAGCCTCAGGAGACCACTGCTCTCACATTCGAGGGCTACCTCTTTAAATCGGCCATCCCTTCCTCCCGCCCCTTTGCAGTTCAGGCACATCCACGGACAGCTTCATCGGATGAGCCGGCCAGGCGCATCTTAAGTCAATCCACCAAAAGAACACACCCTCTCCACCCTCCCTCTCCTCCACCCTCCCCCGTGGCTTTGAACTTTTATATTAATTTTAACTGAGCTCCCTCCCCTGTGTATCAGCGTTTGACATTTGTTTGAAGTAGCTTCCTCCATGGGTTGCAAGGACACAGACCCCCCCCCTCTCTCTTCCTTTCCCCTCTCATCCCGCTATCCTCAGGGCCACCTCTCGCCAACCCCTGATGGGTGAATTTGTCAGTTCTTCTCCTCTTCTTCTTTTTTTTTCCTCCCCAAGTTTTTCTTCCTTTCCTTTATTCCCCCCTCCCTGCCCTGGTTGTTCACGTCCTGCTGTCGCTGCTTGGTTTTTACAGGGCATCCAAGTAATGGAGGTGCCGGTGGTAAAGATAAAAGGAGGCGAGGCCGACGGCGAGGACAAAGTGATGATAAAATCTATAGTCAATATGGTACGGTACCTGTATTGTCTGTCCCCGGAAGGGACCTTGGGGAGTGTTGCATGACTCTTAATACACAGCAGGGCTTCCAGTTCACTCACTCTGTGCATGGCCCGTCGTCACAAAGGTATTTGGATCGCTGGGTTTCGTCGTCAATGTTCCGTTTCCCCCCCGTAACATGATGTAGCACTCAAATGTCCAAGCTTGTCAGGTGCTAGGAGACTTTGAACAAATGTTATGGTCTGACACCGTGGCAGAGCAAACGACTGCTAATTGAATCTGACTAAATTATGGCACCGCTATATCAATGTGTATCTGAAGTGTTTTATTTTAGTTTGGGACACAGAGATCACTTGTTTCTCATTAATCTTTTAGGGAATCTAGAGGGAAGACCAGTGGCATCTTGATAGAGTGCCCTATTATACCCTGAAGGGCTCTGACAATTTTGGACTGTTGAGTGCAATATCCCATTATCACTGGGTGCCAAACCTAAATGTCTCTTAACAGTACGATGATCTACATCTAACTCTCTCTCTGTGTCATACTGGCGGTGTCTCCACTTCTGTTTCTTTTGTCCTCTGTCACCTGGCGGAACTAATTCTGTGGCAGTAATTTGTTTTATGAGCGGGTTTTACAGGTAGCACGCATAATTTCACCCTTCAGCCCAGCCGGCGCTGGTTGTGCACCGTATTCTTGATTTAATGTAAACTCTTTATTGAACTGATTGAGTCAAGCGACGCTTGATTTGGAGTAACACTTTTATCTGAGGGAGTGGTGGTGGTGGTGGGGGTGGGGGGGGGGTCGCTGATCGTTTCTCGAATCATTGAGCAATTTAATCACGGTGTGGTTTCGCCTGAGTGTGGGTAATATTATAAAGCAAGTGTGTGTTTCTGTGTGTCTCGTGCGTACACAATTGTTTTGAGTGTTTGCGTGGGCTGAGTGACACATGAGAAAGAATGTTTCCAAGAGCGAGTGCTTTTGAATGGGACGTCGGTTGAAATGCCTCAGAGCCTCATTCTGATCGTCGGTCATCAATGTGACTAACTGTCGATGGAGTCTGCCAACGACAACAATAACACGTCCACATTACCCTGATTAACGCCTCTCTCAGCCCCCTGCCGCCGTGGATCACTCTGTGCTAATGAGCTACTTTTGTTTTGTCTGTCTCTTTGACGATCATGTGATGGTGTGCAGGGCCTTTTTAAACTGTTCCATTTTGCCACTCCAGACCTCCATTTTAGCCACCCTGAAGTAGACACTTTGTAATCTTCCTGCTGCCCTTTTTGGTCAAGTACAAATATTTAGTCTTTTTGTTGTGATGATACATGCTTGAAAATCACTGGTAAAAAACCTTGCCATTTGGCTAGTGGAGCAGACACTACTCAAGATTCATACCTGAAAAAAGTACACATCATCCAGCTCTCTTGTGGAAACTTGATTGTTGCTCGCCTCGAACGTGCCAAGACAGTCAGTAGAAATCATTTTGTCTCTAAAACCTGTATGTCTACAAGCTCAGATGCTACACATTTAGCCTTCTCTATCCCCCCTGCTGCCTTGCCGTTGTGCATTTCTATTAACCCTGGCTTCTTTATACCCCGCCCCAGGACATCAACACCCCTTGCATACAGACGGACAACGTGAAGGAGTTTGGCGACGGCGAGAACGCCGAGTTTGAGACGGTGTTTGTTCTGACCGACTTTGCGTCGCCCGAGTACAGCTACCTGTATGACCGTGACAACCGGATCGTTGGGCCCCCTGTGGTCCTGCACTGTGCTGCCAAGGACGAGGTGGGTACACACATGGACGTTAGACATGGCCTTCCTGCGGTATTTCCGTCACTTATCGAGCGCAGGTTTACCTCAGTACCTGCCAGCCTAAGAGCCTGTTGATATGCACTAGACAGCCCCCAGTGATACGGACAAAATGAAGTTAACCAGCGGGAGCTATCATTTCTCACGAATATCAGGGCCCGGAAAGCTAGCGCAAACAGGCTCTGCAAAGTATTCATCCCAGCTCCAGCCATTGAATAGCGGTGGGTGTAGATACCGTAATGTTTTCTCCATTGTGCGTTACGGTGATCTATGGAGGCGCTGTGTCCTGGGTGTAGAAGCAGTGATAAACAGCCCACCAGCTCTGTCTCTGCTGCTAGGGCCTGTAGATGGGACAGTCTGGAGTAATGTCCTGCATGAGGAATAAGCCCTGTCCCTCCCCCTATCAACAAAACATAGTGCTGCCGGGGCCCGATTTATCGGAAACTCACAACTTCCCGTGGCGCGCGCCCATGCGGTTGTCCGGCCGCACGCCGAACTGTCGCGGAAGACGGACAGCCGTTGTTGGAGCCGTGTTTATGTATTGGCGCTTGATTTTTCCTTCTTCCCATATCTCATGTAAATCTGTCCCTGCGCCGGTGTGTGTTTGCCTGGATGTGTTGTGGTGGTGTGTGGTGGCCTTAGCCCACGTGACGTTTCTCACCCATGCTCTCGCACAGCCCCTGCCCTTCTCGTCCCGGCCCCTCTACTCCACCAGCATGCTCCACCTGTCGCTGTGTTTCACCGGCTTCCGCCACAAGGAAGAGGTGGTAAGTTCAACGCGCAATGGTTTTGCGCACGCCACTCCAAAAGGCTGGTGAATGTAGTGCGTCCCCCTTGGTAGGCCTGCTTTCACTCTGTTTGTGTTGTGTTTCTGTCCCCACGCCAGAAGACTCTGGTGAACCTGGTGCACCACATGGGAGGAACCATCCGCAAAGACTTCAGCGCCAAAGTCACCCACCTCATCGCCTACTCAACTCATGGAGAAAAATACAAGGTTTGGGACTCGCCACACCACTGGTACAACACTGTACAGCTGGTTGGCTTGGAGCTTAGAATAGGTGATCAATGAACAAAAGGGCTCTAGTTTGAATCTCGGATGACGTCTAAAATAACCTGGAGCTGAGCTTAAAAGACTCACACTGCCTCTGTGCTTCTGTTTCCCCAGTGAATAGGCTGTATTACAGAGTAATACGTCCCTGTTTTGTTAGTCAGCCAACAAAACATGTAGGACCACTTTTCTAAATCAGAGTATTCTCAGTCAAAGTAGTTGCAATCCCATTGTAGGTGATTTGCGGCTTGCTGTTACTCAAGGGATTTATCTGAGTTTCTAAATGGACCCTTCAGTTATTTTAGGCATCGCTTTGTCAACACAAGTATTCGACATGCCGGCTTCTTTCTGAAATTCGTTTTTTAATTTTTAATTTTTTTTTTGACTTGGGAAAGATAAAGTAAAGAGGCTGAAGTTTGTTCCCAACTGGGGGGGGGTACAATCCCGACGTGACGTTAGCGAGTGGTGGCCGACTCTATTCCCCACGCTCTCTTCCCTATCGCTCCCCCGGGGAGCCTGTGTGTGTGTGTGTCTCTCCGTCTCTTCACAGGCTGACTGAAGCTACTATTGATTCCCCCCACACCCACATCTGTCCGCTTTGCACAGTCGTTTTTCTCCCCCTCACCTTGCCTCGCCATTTCCAGAGCGCCCGCCACACTTGAGGGCTCTATTGCTCAGGCAGAAGAAACGGCTCCTAAAGTTGTCTGCCTGCCTGCCTCCCTCAATTCCCCACCCCCTCGCCTAGCCGAGTTTGCATTCGCAAGTGCCAGGCAAAATGCGTCTATTTTAAAGTGAGCCGTTTGCAATGTAGTGAAGTGCGTTGGAAGAGGGAATGTTCCGGCACGGCGCTGCTGAGTCGGACGGAGGCCATCAGCAGGCTAATGGAGACGACTGGTAGATTTAGTTCAGAGACAACACGCTGTGGGAAATGGCTCCCCACTTCTATGTTGAACTTTCCGTGTCTCCGCTTATCTCTAAATCTCTGCTCCTGTTTTTTTCCTCTCTCCCACATCTATATTCCTTCTACCCACCCTCCCATCATGCCCCCTCCCTACTGTTTCCCTGCATCTCTCTTGTCAGCTGGCAGTGTGCATGGGGACTCCCATCCTCACCCCGACATGGATCCATAAGGCCTGGGAAAGGAGAGATGATGTGTAAGTCCAAAGGCCACTCACATGTGCAGACATACACTCAGACTTGCACAAATACTGTGTGTCTGGACGGGGAGCCACATTTCTCAGCCCTCTGCTCTGTGGCTGCTCCTGTTGTCTGACCTGCTCCATCCACTGCAAGCCCACTCCCTGCTGCCTCTTCTCCCCACCGGGCTGGTGATGTTGACTGCCGTTTCCTCCGTCCCTCCAGATCCTTCCATGCCGGGGAAGAGGAGTTCCGCACAGAGTTCAAGGTGCCCCCGTTCCAAGACTGTGTCCTGAGTTTCCTGGGCTTCTCCGAGGAAGACAAGACTAACATGGAGGAGAGGACCCTCAAACACGGTGGGTGTCCTCTTTGTTTGGCTAATGTATGAACACTTCTGTGCCCTTCTGTTTCCAAAGAAAAAGCCGTTCACTTTTCGTCGCTACTTGTAAGATCCCTGTTGTTTTTTTTCTGCTTCTAAGAGTCTGGTATTGTATTATTGTACAAAACAACAGTCATGTTTTTGAAAGCGTTCCAACTAATTTTGTAAGATCGTGTGCAGCATAGACAAAAACACTTTTATTGAAAATAGTCAAAACACGAGTTCAGCAAGGCCACTTTTGTTTTCAATTCTGGGGATGTCTTTTGTTTTGCCTCTCCTCACATTACCAGCTAGTGTCTCAAAGAGAACCGGGGTGTGCGGTTTGTCGTTTCACGCCAGCCTCCTCCGGAAAACGAGTTGTTTTCGTCCTTGATAACCTATTTTCCCCCCCGTCCTCCCACACCTCTCCGTCGTGTATGAGTAATATCGGAGGATAAAAGCCTCTTTCTGTTTTGTCTCTGACTCTACCCCCGCCCCCTCTCTGTGTGTGCCTCTGCCTCTCAGGTGGCCGTTACCTGGAGGTGGGCAGCGAGCGGTGCACTCACATGGTGGTGGAGGAGAACTCTGTGAAGGAGCTGCCCTTTGCCCCCTCCAAGAGGCTCTACGTGGTCAAGCAGGAGGTAGGATCAATCAAACTCCTAATCTCAACCCCAACAGAGCCCCCCCCCCCTTCCCCCGGACTTGTTTTCCTTTCTCTGGAGACGCCCCTTTGTTGACACTGATCAAATGCTGCCGCGTCAGGGTTTCCTGGAGAAAGACGTGGTGTTTACCGTTGTGGGACTCGTCCTGTTTAGACGCTCGCTTCACAAAGTCACGATTGGAGTCAGGGAAGTTAAGTCGGACGCTACGTGAAATGACAGGGCCTTACTTTTCAACCGGTGTGGCTGTGTGACATTGCGCCTAGCCACTGAAAGAGTGCATCAAGATAGGAAGGGGTTAGAATCACGGTCAGAGGAGATTTAAACCTCCCCTTATACTTGTTCAGCTGGGCTTGACAACGGTATTGTAGTTCTAGACATGGCTCCTTTCTTCTCACTCCGGCACACAGTCTAAAATCCACTCAAGGTAAGTATAGGTACCAAAGGCAAGCCACAGGCTCCCTGCCTGTCTTATTGAACAGCACAAGTGTTGGTTGTGAAGCGGCTGCTTTTAGGCGGTATTCATGCCCTCCTGACTTCCTGTTATGGGGCCGCCCCTGACAGCGCTGGGGTGTGAGGGGGTGCTGCTCGACGCGTTCCTCCTAAAGGCTATCCCATACGAGCGGCGGCGCTCCGAAGGCTTCCTCCTCCTCCCTGAGCCTTAATCGATAGCCGCCTCGCCGTCCACTTGGTCGGGGGACGGAAAGGATCAATGTTTTATTTTCCTTCCCCAACAGCGGGGGCAATTTGACTAGAGCTGGTGAGTGGTGAATGGAGTCACTCCAGCTAAAACTATTATCAATACTGTGTGTGTGTGTGTGTGTGTGTGTGTGTGTGTGTGTGTGTGTGTGTGTGTGTGTGTGTGTGTGTGTGTGTGTGTGTGTGTGTGTGTGTGTGTGTGTGTGTGT
>JAVQIZ010071028.1:0-15000 GCA_036023535.2 Galaxias brevipinnis
TTTGGGTCATCCCTGCCAGAGTGAAATCTTCTCGAATCGAAAACGGGGCCTATATGCAGAATAAACACTAACCTGTCCAAACACAATACGCCCCTCCCTACCGCTGCTTGTTTTGAAGAGGGATCACATTCAAATTTTGCCCTATTAACATTTCAAAGCGTGATCAAATCACGAAATACCGCAAGGCCTTTTTCCCCTCATATCTTGGGCAAAAAAAAGGGTGCACCTTGTTTGAAAGTGAAACTCTGCGACCCGATCGCAGGAGGAAATCTAATTTCTTGTAGCTTTTTGTTCCCAATCTCCCCTCTCGTCTATTACAGTTATTCAATTTAGGCTTTTCTGAGGCCCTTTGACATCAGAGAGAGACACTGAAAGTCTTCTGAAGTTTATTCAACTGTTGGAGTAGGCTCCATCTTTAATAGTGGGCTCTCACCCAACGTATATATTATTCTAACTCTCTTACTGCCACGAGACAGTGCATGCTCTGTGCTTGTAGAGTCCATAGATGGCCCTCCCCATCCCCTCCAGCTCCACTCTGATTTGCTGACTGAAATGCAGTCCAGTGTCTGCCACTGTGATGTGCCACGCTCAGCTACCCAATGCACAAATATACACTCGGCCTGGGAATGCAGGGGTTTTGGAATGCGTAAACAAGTGTTATGCTCTGACATGTTTGTGATAGTAGCGGCTCTGCTCGAAAATGCTAGCTATTGTGTAGTCCCCTGTGCCTCAGTTAATTGAAAGAATGTTAAGAGAGCTTTCTCTAATGCTAGCACTGTTGGGGCTTTTGGCATTTGCAAAGTCATTTTGTGTTCTTTAATGATTTGTTTTTACTGTCAAGCCTACTGCTTTCTTCTGACAAGGTATTGGATAAACAGTGCATTATGCTATGCATTCCCCGGACCAATAGTGCAATGTCTCTGTAATGGCAGCAGTTGCCAATAGTAGTAGACATTCTAGAAATCACTCCAGCCGCCTGAGCCTGCCGTTGACACGCAAGGATGTGTTTCAGACAGACTGTCCTTGTATTCGTCATAGACTTTTAGCACGGAGGTCATTTGCCAGATCCACTGCACTGTGACACTTGGTGCCATATTCACAGGGGCGTCTTGTATACGAGCCCACATATATTTTACCAGAGGAATCTGTTTTATACTTTTCATTTGATTTAGCTGTGTAGTAAAACCCTCACCTCTTATGCAATACATTATTTGCAGAGTGAGGTTGCCTCACCCAGTTGATTTGAAAGAACAAAAAAAAAATCTATTTTAGTGTATTTCATATGTAAAAAGATGATGACATTTACTTCAATGTGGTGTAGAAGGGGTGTGAATTTCCTCTCGTTTCAGCCTTCAAATGAAATGGTTGTGCAACTGTGTGAAGACTATTCAGGATTTCTCAGGTACTGTGGGTCTGTACGTTGGAGTCACAATTCACCATAAATCCAATTATCTCTGTGACCATGACAACTCATTTCACTTCTTACATCACCAATTGAACCCACAGGCACAATTGCAAATTACAGTGTGCATTCCCAACTCATCCACGCCATACTCATCACATACACACATTAACAAATGGAATACAGAAAACAGAATTATGAGATATCGTATTGCATACCAATTGGATTTGTCATACTTTGCATTTTATTTCCGTTATACTCTTAGCAACTGCCATGAACACACACAGTACTATCTTTAAGGTATTGTCTTTCTTTAACTCTCTCTCACGGACACACACACACACACAAACACACGTGTAAAGACAGGCAAAAACGTTGCCCCCGTTGTAATATCACCACACACAAACCATCGCTCTGCTTTTGGGGTTCATGCCACGTCACGTTGAATCCCCCAACGTTTGCCCTGAGGGCTAGACATATAATTTCATTGTGCCGCTCGAGTCTTAAAGAGCAGACGGAGGAGAGAGTGATGCCGTCAAGAGCAGGGAGCTCCCCACCACAAGCCCCACAGTGCAAGCGTGTGTGTGCGTGTATGTATGTGTGTGTGGGCACCACACATGGCTTTGGCTCCGCAGTCTGACAGAGTTTAGCCATATCTCAGTCATCACTGTGAGTTATCAGGGTAGACTGTGTGTCTTTGAGGGTCTGCTCGAGATACTGGGAATAACCACCAATGTAGTCATACATCCCTCTCTAAATGTTGACAAATGAAGATACAGGGACTTTTAAAAGCCTTCAGACGTGTCAGCAGCCCCTGTGGTACGCGGCGGTCCGCTCGCTGTGTCGCAGCATCAGTTTTCCCACTGTCTCGCCACAGTGGGCTGTAGTTCCCCACTCTGTGGGTAAAGATAGAGTTCAAGTCCCCCACAGACAGACATAGAGAGAGCGGCAGAGGAAAGGAGGGAGTCAGACGCAGAAAGGCAGACAGAGGGACACTGTTGTTCCATTCGCCCTGTCATTTTCTTTGCCGTATGACCCCATTGTGAAAAAGTCAAAAGCTCCCTCTTAACGGGAGCGTGTTTTGTTTTCCATGTTTTGGTTTGGAATTGCTTATATTAGCCCAAAATGGCAGCAGGGCGTGTGTTCACCGAGATTCTCATCATCTTTGTAATTGACTCCCCTGGCTCTTACACACACCATGCCCACCGCAGTGACACGTGGAAGGGGAGAGAGCCGGAGTGAGGTGGGGAGTTACAGTTACTCTGTCTGGTTTACCAGAATAGAGGGAATCAGAATGAAGGGTTCCAATCCCCAGAGAACCCAATGCTGCACTAA
Source organism: Galaxias brevipinnis (assembly GCA_036023535.2). Taxonomy (NCBI): domain Eukaryota; kingdom Metazoa; phylum Chordata; class Actinopteri; order Galaxiiformes; family Galaxiidae; genus Galaxias; species Galaxias brevipinnis. The sequence goes on from JAVQIZ010071028.1 coordinate 2,738, forward strand.
AATCACCAGCACAACCACCGCCATAAGAGTGGGTTACATGACACGGATGGGATAACATGTCCAGACAGACAGTAGGAAAGTTGGGGGTTACCCTAACCAACGCAGATCCCTGCATCTTTGTTGTGGGTGAGACTGCGCGCCGCTGTGGACAACACAGTGTTATTTAGGATTACGTTGACGTCTTTCACACACACACACAAACAAACATCCTGAAGTTATACATAGAGAATGGGCATGGCCGCACGTCACAGCTTCAAAACCTCAACCATGGCTTTGCTCTGTAGTGAATCTGGGAAAGCCAAATACTGCCCTTTACATTTAATAGCAGCAGCATAAACCAGTAACCCTAAACCATAACTTTATGAGATTTATTTTTTCAAATCTAAAATGCAATATTGTTTTGGATCAAGAAACTTTCAAGGACGTTATTAGGTTATAGATATACAGATATTTTAAATAAAAAGTACTACACAGCCTGGAAATTGATGCCTTTTTTATTGATTGTGTGGTCTCCTGTTTGGAATCAGGCAAATTGACATACACAGCTAAGGGACAGTTTTAGCCACATGTGACAGCTTTCCAGCCTTTGGGCCGGCGGACTCCATCGCTGACGTCAGTGAAAAGGGGCCCCACGGACGCTTGTGGTGTGTTTGTGTGATGCCTTTATGAGTAAATGTGCGTGGGCTGGTAGACAGGGTTTTCTCACCAGAACTCCCATCTTACTCACTGCCTTGTTGTGGCTGGCTCGCTACTGAGTTTGCTCGAAGGGTAAGAGTTTGGGTCTAAAGAATATCAACACATCTAAAATATGAGCACGCCAGAGAGCACTGGAGACGATGATGAGGACATTTTGTATGTCCGTCAATCAAATTCACCGTACATACACCTGTTCTAGGTAAGAACATTGGAACACTTTACATTTCATATTGAAAGGGTGTATCCTTGCGATTATTACCGAACTGCCATTGAGGCTGCAGTCAGCATGTTTGACTCTTTGGTCCAAACCTTCTTGAGGTCAACGGATGGACCAACCCAGTCTGAGCGTCCGGGCTATATCTGTATATGTGTATATTTGTATGTGTGTTCTAATCCTTGCCAGGCGGACCAGCGGTGGAGCACACCACCCTGAGGTTTGGCGAGACGGGTCAGCGGTGTTTAAACAATGACCGGATGAGAAGAAACAGAGCATGGCAGTGAGGCGGCAGGGGAGGAGAGCTGGATGAAGCTAGTGTCCACATTAAAAAACTGACTCACCTTCTGACTCCCAGACATGAGGGGTGAATCATTCCAGATTAGGGGGCCCTGCAATTACAGTCCCTGACACACATTTGGGTTACTTTCCTCCAGCCCATCCCAGCAGCTTGTCTAGTCAAAAACAAAGTCCTTTGGCCTTCCGAAGGGCTTTAACCACCACACAGTGAAACTTGGCATAGGACATGCTTTACTATTATTTTGTACATGTGCACACCTTTGCCACACACTTACAAATACACAATTACATGACAATAAACATACAACACAAGAGAGGCAGGTTTGTAATGAAAATAAAGGCTCATGTATATCTGTGGCATTTGAGCTGACCCCTAAACCTCCAGATACAAACTGGTTGTGATAGGAGTCAGTTGGAGGAGTATAGTCTAGTCTGCAGCATACTGAAGCAATAATAATCTCTAATGTGTTCCATCTCCTATAAAGCACTGTACCTGGTGCCACTCTGGCTACCCTTCCACCTCCTCCCATAGCAAAACATTCCCTCGCTCACACACAGCTATACACATGCTCGCTCTCACACACACACACACTCACATTCACATACATTTCCTTAAAAAAACATTGTTGACATTGACTATATTCATAGTCTATGCAACACATTCACTGAATTGGCTTCAATCGCAGGTCGTGAAACAGCTCTTTTGGCAGTGGACAAAAGGCATTTTACTCATCTCTCTTCAAAGTAGTTCTTCGTTCATGGCCGGTTGTTGGATGAAAAGAATCTCAAGCGTGGTCATATATCATCCATATAAACTTTTATATCTATGGAAGGGACCATACTATAATGAGGAATTCCACTTATAGTTCCCTGCTCTGTTGATGGGCTGCTGGACGGTGAAGGAGAGACAGGAGGTTTACGGCAAAGGCAGCTGTACCGGCTATCCACGTTTTCCTGTGTCCTGCTCTGTGACATACAGTACCAGTCAAAAGTTTGGACAGACGTTCCCATTCACTTCAATAGGAAAGTGTGTCCACACTTTTGACTGTTACAGCGTGTGTCTGGGAAGGTTATGGGTTCAGATGGATCACAGAGGCCACCAAGAGAGGGCAATGCGTAAACAGCAATGACTTAATTGTGCACAAAAGACACTTTTGCTGTTCGTATTTCACTTTATAAGATCTCATAAACGTTCATATTTCTGTTCTTGGTCAGATCAAATGTTGTGTATATTCATAAAAGAATGGGAGAGGAAGCTGGATTATTGCCTACGGTATAAGTTTCCTAAATGGGGATGTTGTAACTTGTGGCATCTCAGTTGTATGCTGACATAGGCACAGCCAGGTAATGTTTGCACCAGCTGTCTGTTTCAAATTACCCTTCATGCTTGCCTAACTGTACTACATTTAAGAGTGTATTTTATATGCTTTTGACCCCGGGAAACCTTTTCATCTGGAAGAATGCACTTTTCTCTCTCTAATTTGAAATGCTTGATCTTCCACGCACATGAAGCAGCACTGGGACAGGCCTGTGTTTATAGTGGAAACATGCATGTTTTATGATTTCTATCTCACACCTTTGAAATCCATGCAAAGCCAGGCGCTCTCTGATACCATAACTGTATCCAACTGGGCAAGTTTATGAAGCGTTTTTTTCTGCACCAGGTAAGAGAAGGGGAAAAGAAATGGATCTTTCTAACACAACATGACAGTCACTGGAGCAGTGAGGTCGGAGAAATCCTAGAGAGAGGTGAGCTGTTCAGACGGCTCCTTTCACGTGAATTATAACTCATTTCAAATCCAGCCAATGGCAGCGCTGAGACTGAGAGCGACAAGCACACACGATCGTTGTAACATCCACTGAGACACATGAGCTGTGTCTGCACTGTTTCCCATATGACCACACATCAGAGGTCCGCCAAAGCAATGGACAGAAAAATCATGGCCCCTGCATTAGTCACCACGACGGAGACGGACAATGAGTTCCCCTCCCTGTCTAGCCATGTTGCCCCATGCCACCAGTCCATTCCTTAGACAAATTGAAACCATTTTACTGGTCTGGCAGGTTTGAGCCAGCGGGCCCTGGAGGTATGTGTGATGTTAGAGGAGAAAAAGAGCTGGTATTTGTTCCTCTTAGTGGAGTCTGAGACACTGGCTTGTCTGGGGACTTCATTTCCTGCTGGACTGCGATGGAGGTGAGAGGTGGGCGTTGGGTTTCCTGCCCTCCGCTGATGCAGGGGCGGGTTGGAGGCTAGCGGGAGCGGGGGTGTATTTGGGAAAACGTCTGAATCTGGTTCACAATTTGGTGAGAAGAATGACGTTTCGGCGAAGGGGGGGAAGGTCTGCGTAAACATGGCTGCTGACCTTTCACAACGTCATCTGGTGCTCTGTGACGGATCTCAACGTTTACAGCGGCACAACGATGACAGTAATTCCCCACTAATTCTTCTTTCTCTCCGTCTCTCTCCCTTTCTGTCTCCACTCAGTAGACAGACAGACACACACATGCAAATAAACTAATGTCTAGTCACCATCTGCCAAAGACAAAGGCAGCCTTTATCGGTGACTCCAAAAAATCTGAGTTCATACCCACCGCAATCTGACAGAAGGGACTCATTCTATGTACAGATGGTGGCTTGAAAGTGATGGAAGAATGTGCTTCAGCTGAACCGAATGAAGGTTAAATCAACAATGTGGTAACTTCCACCAACACCAAATTCAGATTTGTCAGGCAAATGGTGCCACCTGTTGGACAACATTTCGCAAGAGTAAATTGTGTTTGTATTCACTCTACTTTACTCACCGATCAAAAGCCCTGGCGCTGTTCAAAGCAACTTGCTTATTGCGAGTGCACTGTTATCAAAAGACTTAACATAACGTAGACTGGATGTTTTCTAGCTAAAGCACAGTCAAGTTTCAGTGGTACTTTCGGGTGGAGAGCAAAGGATTGCAACCAATGCCTGCAACAAGGTCTACCTCAACAAAGAACTGTTCTTCTTCAAAATGTTATTCAGTATGTAAGGTATGTAGCACCATTTGTCCTCCATGTTGTGCATTGCTGGACACCTCGTTTACAGCATCCTTCTTGTTCCTGCAGTAATGTAAACATGTACTTTGACAGGCGTTTGGACCAGTATCAGGAAGTTATATAGAGTGAAGAGAAATGTGAAAAAATTGGAAATGGCCATTTCTCTTCAGTTAGAGACCAATAAACTTCAACAAAAGAGGCCCCAATGAAGTGTTTCATTGGTTGAACTGTACAGCTTGATAGTAGTCTTCGCTGATGACGTCTGTTTGCTTCTGTATTGAGGTCAGAGTATGGACACGTATTTCAAAGTCAAGCTTCCAATATCACAGGAATACCGTGAAGATGGTAAAGATGACATTAGATTGTGGGACTGGAATCCTAAATTTGGAATTAAGATAAGTGAATGTGTTTAAACTAAACTCTCACGCAATGATGTAAATGGAAAGCCAGTGAACTACAACACAATTAGCAATCAGTCCAACCATTACAAATTTAAACATGACATTGGCTCCATCTGAATGAATAGGCCTACTTTTAGTCAGAGGTGCTGCCATATTGGTGAGTCTTGTTCAATATGGAAGTCCATTGTGTTAACATCATAAAAAAGCACAAGGGAATGGCTCATTTTTATATTTATTTTCAACATCAGATACAAAAGATTAGTCACATTAGTATGGATTGACAATATACATTTCCTCTGTTATATTGTGTAGACTTGTTTCCGTAAAGTGATCAGCACATTTATCTAAATTACATTATATACAAATATAATTTGCATAGGTCTTTAAAAAATAAAAAGTTTCAAGGTGTTTCTGATCTGAATGTAAAATGCCATGCCCCAAGTCTAACATACAGTGCATTTTTAAAACACAAAGCACATTAAGCAACTGTAAAATAACATTTTAAATGTATAAACCACAGGCACAGGTTAATTTAATAGCAATCAATCCCAAAAATAAAATAATAGCATGCTGCATAAAACATGGTTGGTTAAAGCATTACACAACACACATTTGTTCACCTGTAGTATGTGTGCAGAAAACAAGTTGTAAAGTAAGAAAAGCATTCAATCAAACAGGTGTTGCCAAGGCAGGCAGAGTAAGTAAATGTGTAAATGCCCAGAGTAAATGTGTTACTATCCTTGCCCTGTCTCCTTGGTAAACTCCATTGACATCACAACGCTAAAAATTTGGTCTTTGCTGCCCACTGGTGGCCAAAGTAGAATAACAGCAATTGCATAAGACATTGATTCCGAATGGATGACCAAACAAAAAAATGTGCCTGTGTATGTCAGAGAGAATCAAACACACTCCAGAGCAATGATTTTAAAGAATATTTATATATTTTACATAATTCCATAAATATTTCCATAAAATTGTTCCTACCCTTAACACATTCATGAATAATTAACTTAATGCCTGAGCCCTTGAATCAGCTACTTTTGTCAACGAAAGAATTAGAGAAAATAAGACTGACTGATGCAGATCAAGTTTGATAAAACATTGGGTGTAAGGATGGGACTATCCTGAGTAAAAGCGAAAAATTGAAGTGTAAAATAATTGGAAACTTTAGTAATCATAATTTGAAAGATATGCACATGGGTTGGGCAAGTGTAAAAATCGGGTAGGATGTTGTCGTCCTAAAGGTAGGAGATCCAGATTGGGTTGAGGAGGCTGAGGAAAGTTCTCCATGGTTCAGTAGAGGGTTGTTGTGGATGTCCATGACAAAAGAGGTGGTTAAATTGTCCGGTATCCATCCTCTCTCCCTTAAGATTTAGAACTCCTGAATCCTAGTTTAAATGAAGCCTGGAAAGAAGTGCTGCAGGAGGAGGACGGCCCCCACCACCACAAGGGCACAGAAAAACAGCACCAAAACGATAGGGAAGGATCCTGCCAGGATGGACACCATGCCAGAGATGAGGAAAGCAACAAAAAGGCAGTTGTAAGGGAAACAGGACATCACAGTTAACTTTCAACAACTGTTGACTTAGTTATTTTGGTATAGGCAGCAGAACTTACGTCGGTTGCGTACAGTATGCATCTGACAGCGGCTGTCCACGGCGACACTCAACATGGCTGCCTCGTTGTTACCTCTGATGCCTTGGATTTCAGGCAGGAAGGCCAGGTCTGTTACAACGATGCCATGTGACTCCCGCACATAGTACAACTTCTGCAGAAACAACAGACATAAGGTGTTACAATGGGATTTGTTGACTGGACCTTGGATTTATTAAGAATATATTGTACAGAATATTAAAGTTGCGCATATAATGTGAGTTTGTTTGAGTACCTGTAGTGAGAAAGCAATATAGATAGCCACTGATCCAGTAACAGTTCCGAGTCCAAGAAAAGTTCCTGTGTCACTGTGGAGACAAATGCAACATCATTAGTAATGAACAAGATAAGGATAGCATATTATGATTAGCTAATAACAGATGGTAAATTATGTTGTGTATACATTTTATTTACATTTTGGAATTACATATCCTTTCTAAAATTAAAAAAAACATAACAGCTACAGCCTGAGATTAATGTCCTGGGGATTAACAGTCCACATACCTGACAGCCAGACTGGAAATAACCTCACTGCCACAAGGTGCAGTCAGCATGGGCAGAAAGTTCTTTCCATCCCACTTTGTGAGGTAGCAGGGAGGCGGTTTTCTGTCACGTTTGTGTGGGATTTGCACAGTGTAAAGCCTCTGGGAATTTTTTTGGTCCTCTACTCTACCAAACCTAAACCAAACAAACAATACAAATCATTGACACATTAATAACATTTGAATTTGTCACAATAGATACATTAATAGAGACCCAATGGTGACCGGGGCAAGGTTGGTTTGATGGAAGGAAAACTGTGTGCTTGCCTGCAGGACATATAGCGGTATGACTTTTCTGCTATCTGAGGCTTGGTGTCATGCCAACGCAGACTCATTGCGAGTTGATTGCCACTCCATACACTGCAGGCAAAGTCCCGACCAACAGTAACAAGGTGCTACAAGAATGAACAATCAAGATATGGTTTAGCCTATATTCTAACAGCAAATCTGACAAAGGTCCGTGCTCCATAGATTCTTAATTGTGATACCTTGTTTCCCGCACTGATGTCCAAGTCTTCAATTTCACCTTCATGGGCTTTGAAGTCAAACTTCTCTTTCAGAGAAGGATACTGGAGACAAAGTAAAGCCCATACATTGAAAGACAACCCTAGGTTTTCATTAGACCGGCAGATATTGGTTAGCTCCTCACGGTTATTCATTTACCTCCCACACTCTGATATGTCCGTCTGTCCCCCCAGTCAGCAGCAGTCTGAAGTCAGGACTGAACCTCACAACCTTTTGGAGTGGGTCTTGTGGGTTGAGATCTGACTGCACCTCCCCAAAGCTTTCCACAGTGATCTGGGCCGTGTCGTCCTTCATCTCCGACACATCCCCACCTGCTGCAGCACCCCCTTGTCCTCCCTTGCCCCCTTTTCCAGTTCTCTTCCTAGCACTGCCCTGCTCATTGCTAGCCCCTGTAGAGAACATGAATTGAACACCAGTGAATCAGCTGCCACCTTAAGGGCTGTTATAGCTGTTAAGGATTACAGATCTCTTCCACCTTTACCTTCTTTAGCGGAAGTCTTGTGGTCTTCTTTCTTCTCCTTTTTCCGAAAGCGCATAAGGCTACAGCTGCCATCCTGTCCAGCGGCTATCACGCCATCTTCTACGGCCATGTTCATCGTGGCACGTGTGTCTGTGTCATGAGAGTGGAGCAGGGTAGCGCTGTACTGTTCTCCAACCAACTCCAAGCCCAAAAAGTGCTGAAGTACATATATAGACCAAAGGTTAACTAGCATTCATTCCAAATGGCACTGAGTGTAAAACAATCATCTCTAATAAAAACAGGGATGAATCAAATCTCTTTTAACACTCACCACAGCATTCTTTATGCCAGTTTTGGAAGCGCCCCCTCCGCCAGCAGTAATGACCATTCCAGTTTTTGAGTCCACTTTAATTGTGTAAAGTGGGAAAGGGGCTCTGTACAAATCCGGTATCTTCCGTTTACCCATGGTTGTGTGTGTAAGTACTCAGACCCCTTCATTAAATTCCACTCCCAATCTATACCTGTACAAAAAAACAACATAACATTCAGCATGGTGGCAAAAAACAATATGTACTGAACTTACTCAATGAAAGTCCAGATTAGTCACCTACTTTTTGAACCAAAGAACATGATCCATTTAGTGCCATTTCAAACTGTCAATAGTATCAACCGCAACTAGTGCAAACTAGTTTTGAAACACGTGGAGAATAATAGAACATGACAGTCCCTAGACTAGTTATGACGTCTACTCTGATGTTCAGAATTCGTACTTACTCATAATATGTGGAAGTGCAGTAGCTAACTTCTCTGAACTGCTCAGAATTAACGTTACGTTAGTAGCCGGAAAACTGTAGCCATGCTATATGAATCAAATGTTAATGCATTAAGGGTTGAAAGCTGCAGCTCATGTGCAAGGTGTTAAAAACAGGCCAAGTCTAATGTTAGCTAGTAAAATCCGTTTGGCGTGAACTGGAATAGATTCATTTTAAATAACGGGCGTAAACGTCCACAACATCAACAGTTGATAAAGACTTTACCAACACAAAAGCATACAGGTCCCGAAAATAATTACCCAAAAAAAACTGCAGTCTGCAGAGTCAAATACTGATGTGATCTCTTAGCCTATGGCGTTAGCTGACATTAGCTTACCTACTGCAAGCTAATGTCAACTAACGCCTTATTGCTAGCTGACTGACATACCACAATGAACCACTGCGGCAACCACTTGTCAACCCGGCCTCTCAGGCTGAAGAATTGAAAGGCTATCCAGTTGGTGCAAGCTAAGTAGCAGAAACATGGACAAGAGTTGATGAGGCACCCAGGCTGTCAGATTTAGCCAGCTAGCTAGTTAGCTAAGATTAGCAACGTCTTACTAATGATGTTGAAATGAAATAGCAGGTTCTACCTTTGCAATTATCTCCAAGTCTTTTACGTTAGTATTTTGTCAGCTATTTAACAAAATAACGGGTCCCATTGCGAGCTGTCAATAGTAGGAAATACTGAATAAGGTAAATATTAAGGCTCAGATAGTTATCACAGAACCAAAGCATACACCACTACCCAACCTACACGTCAGCAGCGTGTATGCTACGCAATTACGTCAACACGACAATATACGCACCCTGGACGCAGAATAAGGATGGGAAAAAGATGGGAAAAGATGGGATGGCCAAGTGATACGAGAATATATCAACCGAAAGTGTTATAATAACTGGCAAGCATAATCTTTGATGTTATTGCCTGATCATGGAGAGCACCTCAAACTAATTTCAACCTGTTGTCAGGAGAATAATCACTGGGCTCCTTCGTACTGGTCTCCCTACTCCAGTACTCCAGACAAATTCAGGGAAAAAATCTGACATAAGCAGTTTTGAGACATGTAGCCCTGTGAGATAAGAACCTTTTCATAATCTTGGCAATAACCCAGAAACAGTTGCCTACATTGTTGAATCCCTTTTACATTGTCACCAACTAAGGTGCGTCAATCCACTAATCTGTCTCTAAAATAATGTCTCGACTCAATTGCTGATGGTTCTGCAATATTATTATTATTATTATTATTATTATTATTATTATTATTATTATTATTTAGGTAACGGTTCTCTCTCTCACCAGCGTATTATCAGCGATAACGCATTAATTAAAGTTATCTGAAAATATTATTATATAGCATACGTCATATGTGTAAAAATGCAAACAGGTAGAAAATAAACTTTTGAGCCGAATTGCCATTATATAATGTGTATTGTGTAAGAGTCTGAAATAACCTAAGGAAGAAGCCATTTCAATATCCAGTCCATGTGTTTCAGTCTACACTTAATGAATGTAGAAAATAAAAATAATATCATCAGGAAATTTAGGTGGTATGGATGCAGGTTTTAGGGAAGGTAAGCTCTCATTCTTAATGCAAAACGTTGGGTGGCTCAATGGTTTATTAATCCATCAAAATCAGAGCTTTTTTTTGTCATACGATGAAAGTACCAATTCTGTGATTATGTATGTAAATGGTTAAACAAATATTTGCACTAGCTAACTTTGGGAAAAGCTTTGTTGATTGTTTTGGCATGGTCATTGATCAGAGGTTTAATGCAGTTTTCAGTGGAACAATCAATAGAGGCCCTGCTTATGGCAGTATCAATAAGAGCAGCGGGTCTCGGGGCAGGTTCTACTGCCAGTTGCGGCAAAAACAGGACGGTGGGCAACAGCCCCGATACCAACAATAGATTTATTGTGTCTGAATAGCAAACATTCCTATTTCACTTCAAATATTTTCACTGTCCCCACCTCGCTCTCTCTCTCTCTCTCTCTCTCTCTCTCGCTGTCTCTCTCTCTCTTTCTCTAAACTGCCGACAAAAGATGATGCACGTTCTCAGACGCAAATAAGCTATGATAGTGTAATTGTGAAAGGACATCAAGAAAAAATAAAACGTTCATTAGACTATTTGTTGCAAGTACAACATTACATTTCTACATGCATCCTACAGGCCTACAGATGAAGAAATTCGAGTAAAATGTAGACAATGACAAAAGTAATGCAAGTTACTTGTAATCCATTGCATTAGCATTAACCCTACTTTCAGTACTCCGAACAGGGCAGGTTATCACGTTGATCAGAAACAAGCGAGGGTGATGGTTAGAAAGGGGGCGGGCTCAATGGGCATAAAAACTGAAAATCGACAGAGAGACGCAGGGACAGAGCTCCAGGTCCTCTGCGGAAGAGTCACCGAAAAGAGAAAATCTTTGTGGGCTACAAGTCAAGAGAGGGACTGTAAAGGATATTTTTCATACTAAACAAGTAATTGCTTATATATTATGTTTTTATAGATCAACCTATAGCCTACAAATTACGTCAAATATATTTTCAAAGGGAATACACCACCTATAGGAGAACGAAAGTGGCTTTACCATTGCTTGGTAAGCGGATGCAATAATATGCGGATGGTTTACAGGGTACATGGTAAGAGATATCGCTTTACATGGGCGGCAATATATAACATAATAGGTCAGGTGCCAATCATCAGGCCATTGAAAAATTAGGAAACATCGGTTTCGAAGCATCATGTTTCATCTTTGGTTTGGTTCAACTAATTTGTATGAATCGCTTTTTATTGCTATTATTATGAGGCAAACCGGGCTTAAATAGATAGGTTTAATTCTAATCCATGGACACCGTTTTAATTATAGTTAGGTAACATGACATTTGTGTATTTAATAGAAACATAGAAATTATGTCAGATGTCGCACTCAATAATGTTTTTTTTTACATGATTGTGTTCAAAATGTGAAATAACCTAAATGATTATTTTGAGATAACATTGTTTTACTGAGCGCAACATGTAGCATTTATAAAGACTCAATAAACAATTGTAAGGTTGCTCAGTGCTCTGAGGATTCTGTGCCCAGATCCTGGATTATCAACACAATCAGTGCCATTTCTTCCATTCCCTTAACACTGAAACAGATATAGCTTGATACAGCTTCTTTACATGTCCATATTAGATTACCCTTTATTTGGCTAATTGAAATGTTAACTGTAAAATAGACTACCACGGTATAATGCTTTTATTAGACAGGGATGACATCCATGATGACTTCCTCTCCTCCTAACATATGTCCCATATTTTTCTTATAGGCTTTTCATTTTGACCATTGATCCCTGATGCCAGCAGTGTTGGCAATACCATAATAATGAAGATGAAGAGAGGGGAGCGAGGTCATTTAAACTTAAAAAAATACATTTTATATGTATTTTGTCCATAGTGACATACATCTTGCCATTCAGTAGAAATGGAAGGGAAGGAGTTGCTTAGATTGATATTATAAAACTGGACTTTGCTTTTACACCAAATGCCTTAGAGATTTGGAAAGTAGGCCTTTGAGTATTCTATATGATGAGCCAACCGACATGGGTATGTTAATTTAGTGCAAACATGTAAGGAGATCCC
>JAVQIZ010071028.1:20000-31471 GCA_036023535.2 Galaxias brevipinnis
CGGAGGAATACCTGGGTAAGGAAAAGCCAGCCTTGTCTGTCTGTTGCTATTTCCTCAGACTCTTGTCACTTCTGCTTTGTGCCAAAATAGTGATACATTTATATTTATTTTGACAATAAAATAGATAAATCTTGTAGAGATTACGCACTGCATAGTATGCAAGTCTAGTTCTGTAAACTTGATTCGGGAAACGTGATTTGTGCTATTCCTAAGCGATTAGCATACATATATATCGATGTACAAATTCCCACTAAAGATACTAGGGATTGGCTGCCTGACCATTTGCCTCTCTATGTGGCACGTCAGACGTGTGCACATCTCTCAGAGTACAATGGAGTGCCTGCACGGGGAGTTTGACTTGGAGCCAGGGAACGGGGGCGACCGATGCGACTACCTGAAAGAAAGGGGCATCGAGACCTACCTGGTGGTGGTGCCCAAAGGACCTCTGGGGAAGAACGGCATCAATGGAGTGGTGAGTAGCGGCCTATCACCTCGACACCTAGACAATGTCAACACATGCTCCCGTACTTTCACAATAACACTCAATTACATCGCCCGCTTTCACCTGAGATAATTCTTTTCTCACATACATGATGAGTCACATAATTTAGCTGTTACCAAGAATAATGGTGCTTTCTCTATTCCCATGACTGCCAGTCATCTCTCCCTCTTGCCTCCTTGCTTCTCTTCAGAAGCTGTCTGTGACATCATCGAACGGGAACTCTCCCCTGTTAATTAACACAACAGAGTGCAACGGGAGCGTCCACACAGCCTGCACAACGCCTGAGGGGCCTGAGGAACTAGACACACGGGTAATGCAACACCACCACTGTAATTTCTCAGTTCCACTGAAGTATATGATTTCATCAACTGATAAGTCATAAAAACGATAAGATATGCATTTGAATACATCCCCATGTTGTGCTTTTAAATATGTTTGCTGTACCCCCTAACCCTAACACACACACACACACACACACACACAAACACACAGAAGCAAACACTGTCCTCTGGCTAATAAATCTTCTTACACTCTCCTCCTTTTCCCCCGTCCTTGTTTTTTCAGGTAGTGAATCCATCCTTCCCCAACCCCCGTAGGAGACTGCGGCTGCGGGACCTAGCTGAGAGAGTGATTGACGCCCAGGAGAACGAACAGGAGCTCAATAAACTGCTTAACGAGGCTCTGTTGGAGAGAGAGACTGTGCAGGCGTAAGTATGCCTCTGAGCAAGAGAAAGTATTTGGGTGCTCTCTTTTTATATGCGTAGTTAACAAAAGGTTCTACCGGCTAAGCATGTGACATGGTTTTGCTGTAGCATAGTAGTTTTATTTCTATGTTTTGCCACATGAGTGTCTGAACACAGATGCCCCAAAGGGTTCAACTCCTCTCCCTTGTCCCTTTTTCACAGGCTGAAAGGCAAGCACACCAATCGCCTGTCACTGCGTTTCGTGGACCCGGAGCTGGAGACTCGATTCTCTGTGGAGAAGGAGAAGCAGAGTGGAGCTGCTTTCAGCTGCTCCTGTGTTGTGCTCCTCTTTACTGCTGCCATGGAGGCCCTCATAGACCCTCTGTGAGTTCAACGCCAGGCCGCTACTCTCACACCATCCCCTCCGCTTTCCTCACCTCCCAGTCTGTTCCTTTCCTCTCCTCTTTTTCTCTTTCCACTCCTTATCCTGTGACAAACACTGCAGCGCTTTTTTTTCTTCTTCTTTGGATTGTCTAATATATTGTCTTCAAGTGGTTGTATTATAAATTCTTCTTGTTAAACTGAGCGTTGTCTGTTTTTTCACTGGGGTGTCAGGCTGATGGTGAACTACATCACCCTGGCTGTGGGAGAGGTCCTGCTGCTCGTCCTCACAGTGTGCTCCCTGGCCGCCATCTTCCCTCGGGTCAGTTCCAGACTCCCGTCTCTCACATTGCCAATCCGAACAGCCAATCCGAAAGAGACGCGGCCATTGCTCATGTCATAGCACGGCCCACTTATTACTTATTACATCAGGCTCATTACCGACCGAAAAGCATTGTGCAAACTCTTACAACAGACATATTTGATAACCAGATGTTTGTCACATGATTCTTTTTATATTATTATATAACACATGCACAACAATACGATAGAAATTCCGTTACGCAAGCTGAATGTGGTTGGGATCAGCCCATTGGTGTGTTTGGTGCCAATTTGCTCCTTCTCTTGGCAGCACGCACCAGCAGTTCTTATCCAACCTCTTCAACGAGGTCATGGAAATTCAAACATATTGACCACGAGAGTTGGGCTTCGTTCCACACTATTGACTTGTGCTGTCACCCCATCAAGCAACACCCTTCTTTCATCCCTACAACGGCATGTACGATATGTGTGAATTTGCAGCCTTTCACTCACACACACAAATACACATTGACTCGCTAAAAACACAGACAAGCCCTGCGGTCAAGGACACATTACACACCGTATTGCCCTTGCTAAGGGCACAGCCAAAGTTCTCATCGATAATGATGGCTGAGAATGACAGAATCCATGCTCTTAAAAGACCAAAACGTATTAACAGCAAAACACAACAGATGTTCTCATACTTTTGGCAAATTTATGTACAAAAAGAAACCTTATGTTTTATTTTCTTAGTGTTACAAGGGAAGCTCTGTCTTTGTTAAATGTAAGCTTTATTTAAACATCCATTAAATATAATTGATTACAATTGTGCACTACCAATTAACCCAGAGAATAACAATGGGTAATGATATACATGTCCTGTTTCTAAGCAGATCTGAGTTTAATCTATAAGATGACATTTTAGTTCAGTGGGTAAATCCAATATGTTCCCTTGATAGTCTAATTTATCTATGTTAACACCAAACTGCATCACTGAAGCTTGAACCCAATGAACTTGGTCTTTTCAAGTGACACATAAGCAATTGAGCCTCCAACGAGAACACTGAGAAGGATTATGCTTCAGATAAGATTGTCCTTATACCAGGAAATAAGTTGTATTTTGTACGCTTGCTGTTGTTTTTTTGTGGCACACTTCCAGTAGAACTGGTTGAGTAAGGTTACGATGACAGTTTAACTAATGGAGTGGTATGTTTTCTGTAGGTTTTTCCCAAGAAGCTAGTGTCTTTCTCCACCTGGATCGACCACACCCGCTGGGCACGGAACACCTGGGCCATGGCAGCAATCTTCATTCTCACCATGGCAGACATAGTGGACATGGTAAGCCTTTGTTCAACTGATCTAAAGCCTTTGTTCAAATGATCTGAAAATAAACTGTTGAACAGTATATTTGCATGCAAGGATGGCAGCCTTATTTGTCAAATATGGAAGTGTTAGTTTTGTGCATTGAACACACATAAAAACACAACATCCTACATGGTTTGCTTTTTAACAAGGGTAATGTTGATAATGGTATTTCTTTGTCATATGCATGACCAAGAGATAAGGATATTATATGATATAATATTTTGGTAATTTGTCAAATCTGTTCTGACTAATCGACACTGTGTGGTCTTTTGTTGGCGCCCTCTGTAGCTGAGCTGTCGTTCGCCAAGCAATTTCACCCTGGCTCCTCCTCTGCCCTCCATGTTCACAAGCCCAGAAGGTTGTGTGGAAAACCCCAAGTACTACAGCTACATTGCCGTGCTGGCTCTCATGGCTACCACCATGCTGGTGCAAGTCAGTCACATGGTCAAACTTACGCTAATGCTCCTCATCACCGTGGCAACCGGCATTGTCAATGTATACACTTGGAGGGACATATTTGACAACTACGACAGGGTCCGTTTCCGGGACTACAGGTGGGATGGTTATTATTACAGTCCGTGTGTAAGATGACTATTATAGTTCAGGTGCCATCTTGTATAAGCAAAATAAATGTCTGAGATTTATGAGGAATTATTTGTCATATTTTCAGGGAATTCCTCGTTCCCTCAAAATATTGCATGACTGTAATGATCTTCATCATGATGGTCAGCTTCTACTACTTCTCCCGTCATGTGAGTATCTGGTTGCCAAGGCCGACTTCAGTCAAACCCTTTATTTCCAGCCACATGGCTATAGCCATTTGTTAGGCTCTGTTCCCTCACATCCCTGCTATGACTACAGGTGGAGAAGTTAGCCCGCACCTTATTCCTTTGGAAGATTGAGGTCCATGAGCAGAAGGAGAAAGTATATGAGATGAGACGCTGGAATGAGGCGCTGGTGACAAACATGTTGCCTGAACACGTGGCACGCCATTTCCTGGGCTCCAAAAAGAGAGACGAGGTGAAATGTTGTTTTTTTTGGGACACAACACTGTAAATACATTAATGTTTCAAATCTTTCCACTTTAAAGTCTTTCCTGGTTTTAATTTTCCGTTTAGGAGTTGTACAGCCAATCTTACGATGAAATTGGGGTTATGTTTGCCTCCATCCCAAACTTCTCCGACTTCTACACTGAAGAGAGCATTAACAATGGAGGAATCGAGTGTCTCAGGTTCCTTAACGAGATCATTTCGGATTTCGATAGTGTACGCAGAAATTACATTATGACTATATGAATATACATTAATGACACTAAAGTTACCCCATTGGATCATGAGGATCCTTTTCTGGTCAAAGAAGTGGGAGTCTAGTTTGATCCCTAATCAAATATATACAATTCATTCAATCTGGTTGACTTGTGCCCTCTGACAGCTGCTGGATGAGTCACAGTTCCGCTGCATCACCAAGATCAAGACCATCGGCAGCACCTACATGGCAGCGTCCGGGGTCACGCCTGACATCAACAATGGCTACGCCTGCCTGAAGGTTGTGAATAGGAGAATTCTTCTTCTTTTTTTTAAAGCTAGCAGTGATGGTGAAGTGGTTGTAAAAGCTTCTTCACAATACAGTTTTATAGAATCCAAATGAATAATTGTGTCTGCGTGACAGAGTGTTTAACGTGTGCATGTAATAACTAACTAACTTGTTGCTGTTCTCAACAGAAGGAGGAGCTGTCTGATAGAGAGCGCTGGCAACATTTAGCTGATCTAGCAGACTTTGCTTTGGCTATGAAGGTGACGCTCATGAACATCAACTACCAGTCCTTCAACAACTTCATGCTACGAATAGGTCAGTGCGTAACGGTTGTCTGTACTAATCTTTCTATTGTATTTATGATGGGAGAAAGGTGAGTGTGTGTGTGTGTATGTGTGTGTGAGTGTGTCTATAATGCTCTTGCCTGCACTGAATTGAGGGACCTTTTTTTTTCTCCAGGCTTGAATAAAGGAGCCGTACTGGCAGGAGTAATAGGCGCTCGGAAACCCCACTATGACATATGGGGAAACACTGTGAATGTAGCTAGTCGCATGGAGTCAACAGGAGTGATGGGAAATGTTCAGGTAAGGCCTATTGTCAACTGACGGACATACAGCACTTTGCAAAAACAGCAGGAACCGACAGGCATGTGTCAGTCCTTTAGCAAAGGTATATGTACTGATCTTGTAGCCTGTGTAAAAGCCTTTGACTGCCAAATACTTTTGCCAATACCTGCTGCTTAATCCTTCTTTGTTTGATGACTATTTAGATCAGGGCTTTGTCATAAGGAAAGAAATTTAAGTGGATTATCAGGTTTGTGATGGAATGATGTCACTGCATGGGAAACTTGCACGCACACCCATATCTCTCGGCATAATTGTCATTTCTTTTTGCTGCCATCAGGTGGTGGAGGACTGCTACATCATCCTGAAAGAGTATGGCTTCCGTTTTGTAAGGAGGGGGCCAATTTTTGTGAAGGGAAAAGGAGAGCTGCTTACCTACTTCTTGAAGGGGCGAGACAAGCAAGGTTCCTTCATCAACGGGTCGTCTGTCACTCTACCACACCAGGTGGTGGACAGCTCCTGACCTGCATGTGTGGGACACGCACGCGTATTAGAAACACACACATATATACTCACACACACACAACACACCACAAATACGAAGTCTACATATAGAAAGTCATGTTGTAATAGACAATTATCGTGCCAAAACACTACCGGTTAAATCTTGTGTTGAGGCCCAGACCAGTTTTCATAGGATGTGTTACAGGGTAATTATTTTCCCAGAGGCACTCATGCCGACAAAATACTTGCAAACTATGAAGTCATAAGATAGACCACTGACCCATTCACTGCAGATTTTCCAGTATAGAACCTTTCATTAATCCTCCAAAATGCACATGTTCAGACACTCACGCTTGCCTTTTTACAAAAACATGTCTTCATAACAATACCATAAACAAACACAGCACACTCTAACCAAACATACCATGGCTTTTTGACTAAAAGCATCACTTTGAATACATTTCCCTTTTTACAAGAATACTTCCTTGTTCCAAAAGTCTTGGATTGAATTGCAATCAATTTTGACAGCTGTGCTAAAGATAAGGATAACTTGGAATTAGATGGACGGCCTAAGTGTGATAATGCAGAACGATGGACCGCCCGTTTCTGCCCACTGTGTATGTGTGTGTGTGTGTAAGATAGAGAGATCCTGAGCCCTGTGCTTATTGTGGAATGTGCCTGCATTCAAAGTATTTTTCTCCTTTTGTTACAAATCTGGATTCAAATAATGTGCGCTGTTCTGAAAAGGGAAAACTGCCTTCTCAGTACTCTTCCCTTTTGGACTTCCCTGGGCAGGCTTCACTTCTCCACTATACCTACGGCTCATCTGACAGAGACTGTGGGACCCAGGTGTGGGTTCTCAGGTGTGAAACTAGAAATAGGTCACAGGTTTTGAATGTTTCTGTGCCTCTGGAGTGTTGATGCAAAGAAAATAATGCAGGTGTGTGACTGTGTGCACCCTTGTTTATAAGTATTGAGGGTGGAATGGATGACATTAAGGGTGTAAGGGTTTTATCATGTTCATGGAAAACATGTAGGAATAATTAGACATGTAGACACATAAGCAAATCACTAAGTAGGAATGCAGAGGTATGTTTTTTTTGTGTATGTAAGGTGGACAGTATTCCAGGAGGGATTTTGTTTTCTTTTCACTGATTGTATCCTCAACAGTGTCTCTAGCAGATTGGATGAAAGTGCAATAGTTTATTCTTCTACAACCCCAATCCTCTATTTCCCCAACAAAAAGTAAAATATTCCTTACCCTTTAATTCATATTTTTATATCAAGTTTCATTCTATTTAAAATATGCGAGGAAAGATTAACGAAAGTCCATGTTTTGTACATAGTTTGGCCAATGATCATCAATTTAATTTATTACAGATGTCAGGGACATTTTTCTTTTGTTAACAGATGTGAAAGTGCCAATGTTGAAGGAATTGCTTTGGTTCCAGCAGCCAGAATATGGGCCTTTGCTATTTCTTGATTTGTATTTTTAATAAATCTCAGGCTTGGGAATAAAATGGCACTTTTGAAAGGTCTGTAAACTAACTGTGTTTGAGTTAAATAATTGGTTATACTTAATGTATTTCATTTATATTATTTGTCAATTTAAAGTAAGTTGATTAAAAAATCTACAAGAACAACACTCTAACTAACAGTGTTTTTTTTTTAAATATGATGATATATCTGAAGGCCTATCTGAATTGTACTGGCCTATAATATACATAATATTTATATATATATATATATATATATATATATATATATATATATATATAGTTATATATAATCTTATTATCATTAATTTTAATAGTAGTAGTAATTGTATTTGTAGTATTGTTTTGTAAATTTTTTGTCAATATTATTTATATCAGTTGTTGCTTGTACAGAAGCACATTATATTTTGAACATAAGCTCAAGTGCGCCACCTGCAGCCAAAGCAACCCGGACACAATGTCGTGTAGGAATATCCGGTGACGTCACTGCGTATCTCCATAATGGGGTTGCAGCTGTCTGGAGAGCAACAATAACAAGCAAGAGGCTCATCTACGCGAATCCCAATCCGAGTAGATTTACAAGATTTAAACACATTTGACAGCTTCGAATTTAGGAGTGTTATCACCTATACTTTTGGTAAATTAACTCTGGAATCTGCTACCTCCTCATCCGACTCGCAAAACTGGTGGAGCGTCGCCGCCACCGCGGAAGAAATACCGAGATTAGATAGCAGACGGAGCAGGGGAGCTCGGGGCTGCAATTGGGTCAGCGGGCCTGCCTATGGTTGTAGTGGAGATTTTTTAACTTTTAGGAAATTTCCTGTTACCCTTGTCATTCTCTTAAATCCGTACTGTGTCGGCAATATTAACATTCTTAATATGCAGGCCAACGGGGCAGGACAGAGTCAAGATTCAGAACTGTCCTGCCTGAACAACAGTGCGCAAAACGGTGAGTCGTCCTCCACCGGGGGAGCTCACTCCAATGGACATTTATCAACCACAAACAATGGAAACTCTGTTAGTAACAACAACAGCCTAGCAATCCAAGGGACGTCTAATATCGCGTCTTCGGATGCAAACTCAACCGTGAAAAAGAAGAAACGTCTTTCTCAGTCTGAAGAAGATGTGATTAGACTTATAGGCCAACATCTACACGATTTAGGGCTTAAGTAAGTGGTGAACGGCCAAGCTTTTCTTACAAACTCACTTTTTCTTACAATATCATATGTCTCTCACTTAAAAGTCAGTGCGCAAAAAAGAAATTCAACGAAGTTTACTGCCATTAGCCTAATTTGTTGATTATTCACGTTTCTAGATTAACTAGGCCGTATAATTTGAGTATTTGACTTCAGGCTACTATTCATCAACCACTGATATTGGTTATTGTGACACTATCTGGAAGATGACGGCCATGTAACTGAATTCCAGATTGTTTAGTTGTTTGACAGTTGACATAAGGTCACATGGTGTTATTGATCTGTTAATGTTGGCTAACAAATACCAATTCAAAAATGTTTTTATGTTTTTCACTGCAATGGTAACTACTCAGTCCCTAAGTACATATGTGGAATATTCTGAGAAATTAGGATTATTACAGAAGAAAAAATGGCATTTATGTTGTTATATTGTTGTGTTTTAATCCTCACTTACAGTCAGACAGTGGACCTGTTGATGCAGGAATCTGGCTGCAGACTGGAACATCCGTCTGCCACAAAGTTCCGTAACCGTGTAATGGAAGGAGAGTGGGACAAGGTCGATCAAATTTTTCTGAACAGAGACCTAGTAGTTTAGTCCTATGATTATTGTGCTTTGTACAGAAGGGGTAATGTGGCCTTTAATCTTTTGCAATGTTGGCTAACTTCCATAACTGTAACAAATGCTAAATCAAAGGCACATAATAATTTGATTTCTTCCACAATTTTGTCTCAAAGGCTGAGAGTGATCTAAATGAGCTGAAGGCATTGATGCATTCTCCAAGTGCAATCGTGGTAAGCCGAAGTCCCAAAATGATAGTCAGTGATGGTCATTTGTAGATCCTTTCCCTATCCCTGACATGCCCGAAAAATCACAGATAGGCAGACCTTGGTTAAGTGCATTTGTTAACTCGAATAAGCCCCAAAAAACATGACCCTTTTATTTGCCCAAATATAATAAAATAAAAATAAAAAAAACATTTGAGAGTGTCTCCTCTCTACGTTTCTCAAATTTTCCCCACCCTGCAGCGTATGAAGTTCCTGCTGTTGCAGCAAAAGTATCTTGAGTACCTGGAGGATGCCAAGGTTCTCGAGGCCCTGCAGGTCCTCAGAGCTGAGCTCACCCCTCTCAAGTACAACACAGACCGGATCCATGTCTTGAGTGGGTAGGTCAAACAATTAGATCTTCAGTCACCCTTCATTTTTAGACTGTACCGTAATATTGAGTAATTGATACGCAGATCATAGATATTCCTTCTTACTTCCTATCTTATTTACATGAACTTGTTATGTATTTGTATAGGCATTTTAAAGTAGTCCTTAGGCAAATAATATGAGTGAGCAATGTAGTCCATCATTTATAGTTTATTAAAAGACATTTCCAGATAATGCATTATCATAATTTATTTTCACTATGGTGACCGAAACTCTGCAGTTGACCCTAGACTTTAGCGTTGGGCATGAATAACGTGCAGTTTGGCTGCACTGGTGTCATTGTGTCACGTGCTAATGCTGGTGTCTACTCCTCTGAAGGTATCTCATGTGCAGCCATGCAGAGGACTTGCGTGCCAAAGCTGAATGGGAGGGCAAAGGCACTGCATCTCGCACCAAACTTCTAGACAAGCTACAGAGTAAGTGTCGTTTTACACAAAGACACACCAACATGCACAAAGTATCGGTGTGAACCTCCTGGATTTTGTTTGGAGTATATCTTATGCACAGCATATTTATACTTTCATTTCGAAAAACTATATATACAGACCATTGCAATTGATAACTATTAAGCTATTATTGTGGTGCAATTCAATTTTCTTGAAATATAATCCCCAATTCAAGTCTTGCAGTTTGTCTTAATTTTTGAATATTTAGCAGGGTGATATACTTTAAACTGTGAAATGTATTTCGACCTCTTCTCAACTCATCGTTTAACAATAGTCCTCCCCCTCTTCTCTTTGGTGGGCTTGCGTCTGTCTGTTCCGTAGCCTACCTTCCCCCCTCAGTGATGCTGCCTCCTCGCAGGCTACAGACTTTGCTCCGGCAGGCGGTGGAGCTGCAGAGGGAGCGCTGTCTCTACCACAACACCAAACTTGACAGCGGCATGGACTCTGTGTCCCTGCTGCTGGACCACGCCTGCAGCCGGTAAGGTTCTGCTGGTCTGCTCTGAACTTCATCAACACTTTGGCTCCTTTCCAAAGATCCCTTTAGTCTGTTCCAACGTGTCCTCTTCTCCCTAATGTATTTTCTATTTTTGGCCTCAAGGTCTCATCACTCTCTCTGTCCTTGCCTTTTTTCGAAAGGCCCTGCCCCTACTATTTTCCCCTACCTACGAATTCCCTACTTTTCTGTAATTGCTCATTTTGGCTTGGCACTGTAATTTATGGCCCTGCCATTGGCAATGCTAAATCCCCCCACCCTGAACGTGAGGGGCCCTCTCACATCAAAGCCCTTGTTATCTACAGGAAACAGTTCCCCTGCTACACCCAGCAGATCCTCACTGAGCACTGCAATGAAGTGTGGTTCTGCAAGTTCTCCAACGACGGCACCAAACTGGCCACAGGATCCAAAGACACCACTGTCATTGTATGGCATGTTGACACAGTAAGCAACTTCTTCGCTGTGAAAGATGGCTGGGGTTTGCTCATACAAAGAATGAGGATTTGGATCTACCTTGGTTGGGTTTTTCACTGGACATGTATGATTGACAGGAAACCCACCAGCTAAAGCTGATGAAGACCTTTGAGGGCCATGCCTATGGTGTGTCATATCTGGCCTGGAGTCCCGATGACACATACCTGATCGCCTGTGGCCCGGATGACTGTTCTGAATTGTGGCTATGGAACGTGCCGGTCCCTCGGGGGGGGGGGGGGGGGGGGGGGGGGGGGGGGGGGGGGGGGGGGGGGGGGGGGGGGGGGGGGGGGGGGGGGGGGGGGGGGGGGGGGGGGGGGGGGGGG
>JAVQIZ010071048.1:0-89856 GCA_036023535.2 Galaxias brevipinnis
CCCCCCCCCCCCCCCCCCCCCCCCCCCGCCAGGTCTCCCGTGGCCTGTTGCTTAGCAACCCATGCCCGGGCGCGCTGAGTGGCGGGGCCGTGGCAGCCAGTGCCATGATGTGTCAGGTCAAGCTTGTGTGATTACCGTCCAACACGCCGTCTCCGCCCGGCGACACTCTCTAGCAGGGTCAGCCAATCTGACGCTCCTGGAGCGCGCCCACTAAGTTAGGTAAGCCAATCAGGTGCTGGGGGGTGACAGCTCCCGATAACGGCACCGCTCGGAGGGGGTTAGGTGACATTGACTGAAGCACGCACGCATGCACGCAGAAACCTCTGTCACAGAACGCACACTTGGCGAGACAGTGTGAGCGTGGCACGCCATGTTCACCAACACTCCCGGCCGGGCGAGGATCAAAGTGCATCTCAGCCCTCCCTCTCTTTCACACTGACAGATAAATGTTATCACACTGGGCGACATGCCACAAGATAGCACCACCGATACCAATATAAGCCCCGGCAGTGCGCAGACGCCATCACTAGCGCTGACAGGGAACGGAGTGGGGGACTTGGCTAGGAGATGGTACCGGTAGAAGCAGAGACGGGGGGACGGGATGGCATGGCCACTTGGTGGCCTAATAGAGCCTCACCTTTCCCTGGAAGGATGGATGGATGGCGAGGTGGACGTGACCTCGGGCTGGGCCGTCCTGGAGCCCCTCTGGAGGAGTCCTTTGGGGATCAGCACAACTCCTCCACAGATGGCCTCTCCCTCTCTCCGTCTGCTCTCCTCGCTCCCTGCCCCTCCTCCCCCACACCCCCCAACACACTGCTAACGGCCCCCAGGAAAATTAATGGTCCGCTCCCCACACTTAATTGTCTCCAATTGCTCCGACATTAATTATTCACATTTGTCCATTATAATGTCTGTTCGGGTTATCAAGGAAGTGAGGCAGGAGACGGGAGAAGGTGGGGGGCGGGGTGGTTGCTGGGGACGGAATAGAGAGACTGACGTGCAGTCCTGTAAGCTAAGCGTTGCAGAGATCCCATCACCTACCAGGGTCACCCCAACATGCCAGGGCCATAACACATATTATTGATTTCTCTGCAAATGTCAATTGCTTCTCAGTAAATATGATGGCTTTCAGTCGAGGCTCTGTTCAAAAAACATCATTACCCCTACAAATTATGCCCCCCCACCCCCCGCCCCCACCACCACCACCACCACCACCACCACCACCACCACCACTCCCGATTCTCTTGAAAAGGAGGGCTGCTTTATTTATCTGTGACACAGCGCTGGGAAAGGGACGAGCCCCCCCAGTGGGAGTCAAGGCCCTGGCGCTTCAGTCACAGTCGAGATGTTTGACCTTGGAAAGGCAACAGTCATATAACCACCCAGGGCCAGATTTAACCACAGCTGTCAATCAAATGAACAACAGGCAATGCTTAAGGCTGTCGTGGTTTATATTCCTGGAGAGTTCTTTCATTCCTCCCTCCAGATAAAGTCAAAATTTCTCTCCTCATCCTCGAATGTTTCTTCGGCAGATAAAAACGTTTTGTATCTGGGCCATAACCTAAAATATGGAAATGTGGATCTGGGTATCAACCTCTGGAATAATCAAGTGGAATAAATAAAAGGCAGACAACATCTCTTTCTCCTGCCGGCTCCCTGAGCCCTATCCTCCTCTATTTGCTATCATAATTTGATCTCTATGCAGCTGCCATATCCAAGGCAGCAGTAGTCCATAAAATAATAAGGCCCATCAGCACACATACAGTACACAGTTCCACACACACACAGGCAGAAAAGAAGAAAAAGAAGAAGAAGTCATGCAGAGGTCCTCCCATGTACAACGGCACTTCCTGTACCGTCAAGAAGGCTCAAGCCTCCCACTCACATGCAGCGTGGCCTGCAGCACCGTCCTACACATGTAGCCCACGTGTGCGCACTCACTCGCTATCCCCCGAGATCCGACACCTACGCTGGGGCTCGGGCCGCAGCCAGCCGGGGTGCTCTCCTGCGTAGCGCATCACGTTATCGTGTACCATCCACCGACCGTGCAGCTCGTAGATAATTTGCCCGATCTGGAATGGAACACATGGGGGTAGGGGTGGGTGGGGGGAATCAGGGCCAGGGCGAGGGAACACAATCTCTGGGAGAGGGGTGGGCCCTGGCGGCACGGTTAATGTATTGGTTTTTTTACAGCCCTGCTCCGCGATAAAGAGCCACCTCATGAATTCCAATGAGGCTCTCTTAGCGGTCCGCCGTGGCGGGGCCGGAATACAATCAGCGGCGAGCGGGAATGTGCCGGTCCTCGTGTTCCACGGGGTCGTGTAACGTGTTCTCTGCTGGATGGGTGGTAGGGGCTGGCGTGGGCTTTCAGTGCTTTCATGTGGAATGGCCTTTACTCCTGTCCTCCAAACCCCCCCCCCCCCCCGCACACACCAATCCCAGTCTTTATCAAGAATGACAGCACATGCCGTCTGTGCATTCGTCTCTTTATGTAGGCACACGGACATCTTTAAGTACAGGGCATATGTTTGGGTTCTATATGCAGAGATATAGGCTAATTTGCAAGCATTTCAGATGGAGCGCCCATTAGTCAGAATTGTAGACATGACTTCCAACTGGTTATGCTGTTGTCAGAACTCATAGTACATACTATTCTGTTGTAACTGCCATTGCAATTTGTAGATACAGTAATCCACAGAACGTAACGTCTCGCAACGTCAGTGTTCGCCACTGATCTACAGACTACAACCAATGCTAATTAGAAACATCAAAGTTCCGTTCGGGAAAGGCAAGCCAGTCCGCGCAAGGCTGTATTAACATCTCAAAGCAACTTTTATGCCGATGTATTGTACTGTGAAAAACTCGATTCCCGTTCTCGTGGCTATGATAGACGTTGATGCGTGTGCGGCCCCACAGGCCGGCGGGCGGGGCCCGGGCAGGGAAGGAGGATGGGTGGATGGATGGGCGACCGGACTCGGTTCAGCACCAGCCAGGCCCATCTGCTCGTCACCTGGCCTTGGCGCGCTGCAGACCGGGTAATGACAGGGAAAGAATGGCGTCAGTGGGCAGGAGCCGCGAGGTAATTACAGACCGGAGCCCATGCAGAAACGGCACATCTGGATCCACCAGTCAAATGTGTTGCGGTGGTGGAGCGTGTGTGTGTGTGTGGAGGGGGGAGGGGTGTGTGTGTGTGGAGGAGGGGGGGTTACGTGGCGCTATCGGCCCCTCCATCCACCACGCTTTATCTGTCGAGAGGCGCAGCTCCGAGCCACCCAGCTCTGCTCGGATGCAGGGGGAGAATGCCGTCCCGCATGCTGCCACGAAAGTGAGGGAGGCGGGTGGCGGGGAGACAATTAGAAAAGAAAGCGGGAGAGAGGGAGCGAGCGTGGCTGACGTGCGGAAACGATCGGAGGAGGAGATCTGCCTCGGCAGCGGCGGTGGAACCCTGGGATGTGGAGTGACACGCGACGACCCTCCATTCCCCCCATCACCAGCCTGAGCCCGCTCAGCTTTCAAACCTCCTTGCCGGCTTGATGCACGCGGCTCGTTGAGGGGCCCTCAGAGAAATCAATAGAGATGTCTACACCTCAGAAGCAGAGTGAGCTGACAGCGGGGCAGCAGGTGATGCCCCGGTAATGGAGGTCCGAGTCGGCCCTGTGATTATTGCTGACCCCCCCCACACACACACACACACACCCCTCCCTCCCTCCCTTCTGTGAATAACTTTGGCCTTATTTAAATACTACTCCCAAGAGATGATTGGACTGCAGGAGTTAATGAAATCATACGGTGGGTCTTCAGGGTCTCGACGGGCGCTTATTGTGGGCTGCAGATGGGGCTAATAGGGCCTGGTGCAGGCTGGAGACATGTTGGTCCTTGCAGGCGCTGCCTTCCGTGGCCGCTCAGGCCCACCTCGTCTTCAGGGCTGAATGGAGCTATCACAGCGTGCAGTCACCAATCTCAGCTTCCCCCATCTACTTCGAATTAATATTTTTTTGATAATTAAATTGATAGAAGTTATCCGCGACGCACCAGGGCCTTATTGGCGAATGCCACGCGGTGGCGGAGCACTGGGGAAGTTCTACCTTTGATGTGCCTCTCTATTATTGGAAATAATTGGATTCTTGCTCCCTCTCGCTCCCCCTGTATACACTTTGGCCCGTTCTGGGCATGCTCTGTTGCCTGCGACGGGGTAGCTCTGCTGGTAGTTAGCCTGTTTGCTGTCTGGGGAGCGTGTGGGGAAGGGGAGGGGGTTTGGTCAGCCAGATTCAGGTTGAGTCTAAAGCAGGGATGCGGGCTGCCAAGGCGCTGTCGTGGGAGCAGGGGGGGGGGGTCAGGGGGTCATGCTGCAGGTTGGCGCAGCGTCTGCCAGTGTGCGCGGCACACCGCCGAGGCAGACCAGGGGGGCTCGGTGGCTCTGCCCCGCTATCAGCCCGGCCAGGCTGCACGGCGAGGCGGGCTCGTGGGCCCACAGGCAGCTGGCGGCCCTCCACAAGCGGCCGACACGGCCGGTAATCGGCAAAGGGAAGGCCCCCTGACGATCGGCCGCTCCTCTGGCCGAGACTTGCCCGGCTGCCAAAGCAGGGCTGCATGGCGGGGGAACGGCGGGCGCGCCTTCGGAGGGGGACCACCACGTCCATCAATCCGGCCTCCATTTGTGTCAAGGTGGAAATGCGATTTTAATTGCGGCTGGAGAGGAACGAGTGAATTGGCTGATATTACCCCTCCATAATGTCAGTCTGTATCAGCCGTGGACAGACAGGGGTGTTTGCGCGGCGTCCAGCACACACACACACACACACACGCGCACTCACACACACACCCCTCACTGGGCCTGTGGCCTCCTGGTGGTGTGGGCGACAGACCTACAGGTTCTAAACACGTGCAAACACACACACACACACACACATACACAAATAGAGCCACAGCACAGCAGGCTCGCATATGACACATGCCTATTTTGGGAGTCGCTGTTGAACAGAAACATAATGGACTTAAGCAGCTTGTGTCTCGGCCTGACAAAAGGAGCGGCAGGGTAAATAATGTGTTTGACGGCAAACTGATGAGTCACGAGGGGAGGTGGGAGAGCGGCAGAGTCACCCTCCTCTTCTCCTTCTCCTCCTCACTTCTCTCCCCTGCTCTTAGCCTAAAAAACACGGGTCACACCAACATCCACCAATATGGACTGGTAGGGATTTAATAAAAAGCCAAAGCCTTTATGCAGACTTTTATGAACTGGGTTATTAAGCCGCCAGATTTAGATGCGCAGCCCCGCCGAAACGAGTCCGCGCCGGCTATATTTAGACCCACTTTAATTAGCCGAGACTAGCAATCCGTTAGACTTGACAATTGGTTTGAGGAGAGCGTTTAGAGTAGAGTCCATGGGGGCCGCCCAGCGTTGACACACACACACACACACAGCGCCACCATTTACGAACTCTCCCTGAGCTTCTAAGCCATTCCGGGGAGTGTGTGGCTTAGGTGGGCTCAGCCTCGGTGGTCCGGGGTGTTACCAGGGCTCAGCCTCATTGTCCCGTCGACTCTATTTTCTGTTCCGTTCAGGGACATTTCCGTAACCCTTTCTTTTCCCCCTGACAGGTACATCCAGGGAGCGTCGTCGCCTAAGGACATGGTCATCATCGTGGACGTGTGAGTACCCCACGGCAGACAAAGGTCCCCCTCTCTCCTCTCCTCCTCTCGGGCGCCTGTTACGTCCTCCCGTCTTCCCCTTCTCCTTATTGGGCAGCTTTTCCATGGCAGGGCACTAGTGCCACCTGTTGGCCTGGGGAATGTGTGATCCCTCACTCAGGTCTGTCTATGCACCCAGACCTCCCCTCCACGTCGACTCGTGACAATACTCAGATTAGAATGCTCTGAATGCATGCTGAAATGGGTATAATTTGGTGGCTCGATGATTATATATTTTGTAAGGCACATCTCTATTCTGTCCAGCCCTTAAACAGCTATCAGGGGGAGGGGGTTCATAGGGATTCTCACTGAAGCTCCGAACGCCTGCTGTGATGTTGTTTGGATTAGTGTGTGTGTGTGTGTGTGTGTGTGTGTGTGTGTGTGTGTGTGTGTGTGTGTGCACCCCTGCTCGCTTCCTAAGGGCCAGTGCTGGGCTCACATGGTTGATGCTCTGCGTCTCTGTCTGTGCACACAGGAGCGGGAGCGTGAGTGGTCTCACGCTGAAACTGATGAAGACGTCGGTGATGGAGATGCTGGACACGCTGTCGGACGATGACTACGTCAACGTGGCCAGAGTGAGTAGAACCCCCCCCCCCCCGTAAGATCTGCTGACCAGGCGTTACCCAGTGCTGCCCTAGTGTGTGTGTGTGTGTGTGTGTGTGTGTGTGTGTGTCAAGGCATTCACTAGGATTAGCAGTGTGTGTGTGTGTCTGTCTGTGGGAATGTGTGTGGAGATATGGACAATTACGTCGGCCATTCCGGTTCTACTTCTCCCATGCCTGTGGTTTTCCATCCCCCTCGTCTCCCGTCTCACTTCCGCTTCTTGTTCATTAGCCTTCCCATTTGGAGAATTATTAGCTTTGTCTCGCACACACACACACACACACACACACACAGGGTGTTGGGGTGGCCCTGTTTGTACACTTCTTTAAGTAATCCCTCCTAATCCATTGCTCTTAGTCAGTGTACGGCCGTAAATCCAGGCTCGGAGAGCCAGAAATGAGCGCGCTAATCTGAGTGGGAGCCGGGGTGATTTCCACCCCTATGAGGGAAGAACGGGAGCTCAGCCGAGTAAGCCACATGCTCATTTAGCATTCTGTGTCTGCGTTTGTGTTTGTGTGTACATTGTCGTGCATATGTCTATCACAATCACATATGTCCTGTGTCCTGGAATGCGCTGGTTTAATAGTTTGTGAGATTTACTGGGACCGCATTCCGATACATCAATTGCTGGTTTATCCACTTACACTGATGGAAACCAAATAGGAACACTGTGCCATTAGCTCCGCACAGAAACTCTGTTACGGACCAGTTAGGAGTTCTAGTCCCAAATATTGTTGGAAAGTAAGCCATTACTGGAGTTGGCCGCCCACGTTAAAACATCAGAAGAACTTAAATTTGTATGTTTTATGCATAACGTTTATGACCGTTGAGTATACGGTATACGAGTCAAACCTTCATATCAATTATATGACTTCATAGTTGTAGACTGTTCAAAGGTTTTTATTGAGGTTTCTATTCTTCCCATAATACCCATAATAACAATAATAAAGAGAAGAGCTTAGGATGACATTGAAACACAAAAACATCTCATCTGTCATGTTTGGGAGTTGGAGATCTAATCCCTGACAAATAATTAGTCATATTGTTTTAGCCGAACACTGCAGTCTGTTGAAATGCCTCATCTCGTACAAATTTGTGAACACATAGAAATGTCAGCTTTCCACGCACATAATACTTTACATGGCCGTGTCCTCAAAATGTCAACCGATTTCAAAGTTGACCTTCAAGGAGCTAATGCACTCGTTGCTGCACCATGCATACGGGCCCGCTCGCATACACAAAGACAAACAAAGGCACGCACACACACACACGTGCGCGCCCCCCGTGCACGCACGCACAGACCCAAGCTAATGTGGTAGATGAGATGAGACAGGTGACACAGCCTTGGCTGGGTGTGGGTTGCCTGGTTTGCATTGGCATTTCAGGTGCACCTGCTCTGTGTGTGCGGAGCGTTGTAATTACCCGCGTCGACTGCCAGCACCAGAGGAACGGAGCAGGGCACATCTGCAATGCGCCGCCCCGTCCGTCGCTTGACTCGAAACCAATCAAATCTCTCCTATGTAGGTCTTCTCACACACACAAAAGCACACACAGGCTTATTTAGGCTTGGTGACGGAGAGACACCACCAGAGCTGGTCTCCCCTCTTGCTCTGTAAGGTCGGTGACCGTGAGGTAGGTGGAGCTCAGCTTGACGGATGTGTGTTGTGCTCCCTCCTCTGCAGTTCAACGAGAAGGCGGACGCCGTGGTTCCCTGCTTCAAGAACCTGGTGCAGGCCAACGTCCGCAACAAGAAGATCTTCAAGGAGGCCGTCATGCACATGCAGGCCAAAGGGACCACTGACTACAAGTCTGGCTTCCAGTTTGCCTTCGAACAGCTTCTCAATGTAAGACCCACTCAGACGGTTAGAGTAAGGGGGAGTGTATTTAATAATA
The DNA here is from genome assembly GCA_036023535.2 of Galaxias brevipinnis. NCBI lineage: Eukaryota > Metazoa > Chordata > Actinopteri > Galaxiiformes > Galaxiidae > Galaxias > Galaxias brevipinnis. The sequence continues at coordinate 8,185 of JAVQIZ010071048.1, forward strand.
GGCTTAGCTAATCTCACTACTGGACTTCAGCTGGGTAGCTTGAGACATTGTGTACAATAAGTTAAAGTGCATTGTTAAAGTGTATTGTTAAAGAATAAAGAATACTGCATCATTTTAGGAGAACTAGCCGGACAGGGTGAGGAATCAAAGTGAAAATGAAATCATCCTGACCATGTATAGCGGAACTTTACACTTCAACTCAAATGACCCGGCCTCATTTGAGGAAAGAGGGAGTTCCAAGACCAGACAGACAGACAGACAGACAGACAGACAGACAGACAGACAGACACAGAGCCAGCCAGCCAGACACAGACAGCCAGAAAGACAGCCAGCCAGCCAGCCAGCCAGACAGACAGATTGCCAGCCAGCCGGACGGACGGACGGACAGACAGGCAGGCAGGCAGGCGGGCAGATCCATGTGGGCATCGGGCAGAGCCATGTGCTCAAGTCCCATCTACCCATGTGCTGCCTCAGCTCTGATGCTGGTACTGCGGATGCTCTGGGCTGGCTGGCCTGCCGGCCTGCCTGCCTGCCTGCCTGCCTGCCTGCCTGCCCGTCGGCCCTAATAGCCCTGATGGGGTGATTGATGAGCTGGGAGGAGAGCAGCCGCAGACACTTTGTATTCCTCCGATGGGCTGCGAGGCCCATAGCCAGCCAGCCGCCCGTCGGCAGTGCGACGAATAAAGAGCCCCCCCCTCCCCTCCCTTTCCCCCTGCTTTACCCGGCAGTGTGTGTGTGTGTCTGCCGCAATCACACGCACACACACACACTGCTCATGATTGGTGGCAGAGGCACAATAAAAATGTTTAATCGCGGCGATATTATTTATCTTTATTAGTGTCGTGCCAGGGTGACGTGCCGCTGGCGCTCACATCGGTAGCAGCTGTCAGGCGGGCGGGGTGGACGCGCCGAGCAGCCAATCAGCGTCGCCACAGACCTGCGAGAGCCAACCCGCTTGGCCGTTGAGCGTGTGGACGTTGTTGACCTGGGGTTTAAACGAGCAGACACACACCAACGTGAAAACACTCAGGCACAAGATGCTAAATGATGAGCCGTGGTGGACGGACCTCCACCTGAATCCTCCGCTGTGATTTTCTATTGACTTAGTTAGCTTCAAGTGATTCCCTGGAATCAGCATGTCCCCCCTCCTTTTGAAATGTGTTTGTAATGTGTTTGCCTACCTTTTTTCTCTCCTGTCACCCCCCACCCTCTCTATCACTTCCCCCCTCTCTCGCTCTCTCTCTTTCTCTCCTGTCATCCCCACCCTCTATCTCTGCCCCTCTCTCTATCCCCCCCCCCTCTCTCACTCTCTCTGTCTCTTTCTCTCGCTCGCTCTCTCTCTCTGTTTCTCTCTGTGTCTCTCGCCCACAGGAGAGCAGCGCCCCGAGGGCTGGCTGCAATAAGATGATAATGATGTTTACAGATGGCGGGGAGGACCGTGCCCAGGACATCTTTGAGAAGTACAACTGGCCCAACAAGACGGTGAGGCTCTCTCTCCCCACCAGGCAATCATCCATTCATCTGCTCCCTCTGCCGGGCCAGCCGCCCCAAGCGTGTCCCCCAGAGTGATAAACTAACCTGGATGATAAGCAAACCCTCCCTCGCTTTCATTCTCTCTCTCTGTCGCTCTCGTTCTGTGTCTCTCCCCTCTTTTCTTGTCGCACTCTTTGTTGGTTTATCTCACTCCATCTGGTTATTTCTCTCTCTCTTTCTCTCTCTGTCATTCTCTTGTTCTGTTTCCCTCCACACTTTTTCTGGCCCTTTCTCTGTTTATTTTTTTATATTGCACGCTGTTTATGTCCCTCAATATGCTCTCTCTCTCGCTCACATTTCCCTATCTCTCTCCATTTTTCTGTGGAAGAGCTGTTTCTCACTATAACAGACGCCACGATAAAGTCGTGATGGCGAGGGGAAGGGAGCGGCCAGTCTGTCAGTCCAGTTTGTGGCTCCAAGATCTACGTTTTCTGTTCAACCACCATTTTCCTGCTGCGCTTTTCCTTTTTCAAATCTGGGCACTCCCATGCTACCACTACCCCTACCACCCCCCCACCCCCCCTCCTCTCTATCTATCTCTCTCCATTTCTCTCCCCTTCCTCTCTATCTATCTCTCTCTCCATTTCTTTCCCTTCCCCCCTCTGTTTTTCCATCTCTTTTCTTGCTGTGTGGCTGGTGTTAACAGCTCTGACCCGCGAGCTAATTAGCCACTTTATCATCAGAGCCCATGAAATTACAGCCAACACATGCACTCACTCTCTCTTTTTTCTCTTTTTTTCTGTCACTGTCTCAATCACTCCCCCCCCCTTTTTTTTGGTCCTCCTTCCCCCGTTGCTGTTTCTGGGACGCCATTAAAAAGCATTGTCATGCTGATTAAAATTCAGTCCTTCCACTCGCTGTCATTTTGGAGTGTCTGAACATCTTTGTCTGGCTGGAACTGTGTCGGACTGAGGAGATAGAGCGTCTCATTTATTATCTTTGAACCACGTGAAAGTACACGTTTGAACATTTCAGACGGCTCAGCACAGCGAGGGTTTGTTTTTGTAGACCCCGGGAGGCGCCATTTTGAGGGGGTGCCCTCTCCGTAACGTGTGGCCTTTCCCTCCGCAGGTACGAGTGTTCACCTTCTCCGTGGGCCAGCACAACTATGACGTCACCCCACTGCAGTGGATAGCGTGCGCCAACAAAGGTCAGTGGAGAGACTCGGCGTGTCCGGGGCCGTACCGAGAGAAACAGGTTAGAGGGGCCTCGGCTCCAATGGGAACGACGTGTAACCTCGACGGTGGAATTGTTCCTGCCCGCATCCCCCCACTCCACGTGGGTCAGAGAACGACAGGCCCCGTCCTGCCCTCAACCCTGTCTGCGGAGCACGATGATTCAGCCCTTTTTTCCCGCCCTCAGCTGCCTTCGCCTGAACAAAACTCCCTGTGTGTCTCACTGGCGTGTTCAGCGTTGCTCTCTGTCCACCACTGGATACCTAAGCCTCTCTCTCACTGATCCCGACATCGTCTTACACGGTCTCTGGAACCTTTTTGCGCCTACGCTCGCAGGTCCTCGGCGAGCGTTCGCTAGCTGCCGCTTGGCCGCTTGCCAGTGTAGCCAAGTGCCTCCGAAGTGGCCCTCCTCTCTCCTAGAAGAAGCGGTTACTAATTAGCAGGAGAAGGCTGGCGACGGAGAGATAACCGCGCCATCTTCCCTGACAGGTTGGTTGGGGGATGTCCAGGATTAGGCCTCTGTGGCAGCCTGCTCTCCTGTCCTCCCCATGGGTGTAACGGGGAGTGGGGGCCAGCCTAGCCAGCGGCGGCCCAGGACCAGGGTGTGGATGACTGGGCTCTTAGAGGGGATGTCCCGCTGTCTGTTGCCTGGTTATTAGCGGCTGGTATCATGCTCAAACAGAAGCCGTCTCCCCACAGTCTCCTGGGCACCAAGCGCTTTAACAAGCATACACACACACACACATACGCACAAACACACTAAGTTGCTTTCTGTTTCTTTATATCATTCTCGCCTCCTCCTCTCTCTCTGTCACACATACACACATGTTTAGTATTCCACTCTCCAGCACCCTCCTGACCCACTTGCCGACTCCCAGCTCTCGTCTCACTTGGCTTGGCTCGCGATCCCTTCGTAAGTCCAAAGTAAGCCCTCTAGTCTGCCCTCTCAGGACCGGAGCCCGCCCCGCGCCAAGCCCTCCCCACCGCTCGCCCCCGCTCCCTCGCGGCCACCTTGGTGTGTCATGGCGCCGTTTGTCGCCCCCTGCCCTGAAACGCAGAGAAGTCCCCTTGGCTGGAAAAAAAAGCACAAGAGTCTTCCATTAAAAGGAGAGAATACAAGAAAAAATGCAGAGCAAGAGAGCTGAAATGAGAACAATCGCCCCCTCCCCCCCCAAAAAAATGTCTCTCTTATAAAAAAAAAAAGAATGATAAAAAAAAACACAAAGCGTCAGCCTCTTAACATTCCAGAGGTGTCGTCTGTTTCGCTGCTCTTTGTATAAACACTTGTGGCTTTAATAACTTGTGGAGCGGCGTTTATTGACCCAGCCAGCCCGCTCCCCTCCATCCCTAATCACTCGCCCTGCCTGGGGCTCAGCATTCCCAATGAGCCTCTCCCCTTTCCCTCCCTCCCTCTCCCTCCCTCCTCGCACACACACACCCCCCCCCCTCGCTCTCCCTCCGCCATTTACATCTCCCACTACACAGCGATGAGAGCCGAGGTCAATGGCTGCAGGCCTAGTCATATCGCTGCGTCCCTCTTCCCCGTGACAGTCAGGGTGAGCGCTGATTGGTGGTGCGCACCTAACAGCGTGAAGTGATTGCTTAAAAGGGTGTCGTTTTTTTTCAGCCAGGCAACCGTCACACGCTAAGAATGTGGAAGATGAACCGGGTTGTGGGGGAGGTAGCAGGCAGCGCCTAGGTGTCTTGGTGCAGACTGTAGTAGATTAATTCAGTGTCTTGGGTCCTTACTTTAGGTTACTACTTTGAGATTCCATCCATCGGCGCCATCCGGATCAACACACAGGTGAGACTCCGCCCTGTGTGTGTTTGCACTCCTGTTTGTCTGTGTGTGTGTGTGTGTGTGTGTGTACATGCAATACTATACTGTGTGTGTGTTTGTTTCTAATTGTTGAGGAGCGTCCAAGCGTACGGCAGCCATTATGAATCCAAACGATGGCCCTGAGTTTGCTGGTTCAGTGGCTGTGTTTACTAGTTCACCGTGAGTTCACGCCACACTTGCTTTGAAGATAATGACGCTGATGCGGAGATAAGGCCTTTGAATGAAACGTAACAATAGGGCACAAGGAGGCTAGGCCGGATGATTACAGAGGAAGACTGGGGGACGGGGGGGTGAAGATGGGGAGATAACGGCACCGTTAGTCGGGGACCCTGTCGTCCTGGTGAGCTGGTGGCCTGCAGTGTAGGCCTGCGGTGCCGCCTGATCCAACCAGCCTTAAACACGCTACACGCAGACACACACTTCAGACTCCTCCACCTCCTCGCGTGCACGGCCCTCCACTCCTCTACACCCGCTCCTCTGCTTCAGGCTCTACCAGGTCCCAGAGCCCCTTGGGATAACCTCATTCCAGCTGCAGAAATTGAGTGAGTTGATGGAGGCTGCCCCCCCCTCCCTCCTCCTGCACCTCCAAAGAGCCCCCCCCCCCACCCCCCTCCAATCCACCGAGCGTTCAGCGCCCTGAATAGACTGTCAGCTGTTCCATTAACTCTGGCATAATTATATTCAGAGAACTGCCACTTACTCTAATAGGTTTCCTACAGCAGGTGTGTGACTGTCAAGCCTTCTATAGGGGCAGCACACACACACGCCCATAAACACACACACACACACACACACACACACACCTCATGTAACATATGAGACTGTTGTAACAGCAAAATCCAGTATTGTCCGAGTAAACAATGTGCTGTTGGGTTGTGTTCTCTGGTGACCTCCGCGTTGAGTCCAGGTGTCAGGAGCGTTTGTGCTCCCCTCACCCCCCTCTGTCTAAAGCGAGGTGCTGAGACCAGGCCACAGTCTGACCCAGGCAGACAGGTTGTGTGTGTGTGTGTGTGTGTGTGTGTGTGTATGTGTGTGTGTGTTTGTGTGTCTGCGCGTGCGCACGTGCGCATGTGCGTGCCCGCTACAGGCCTGCACACTATATAAATCCTCCCTGCCCAAGTTCCCGCGAAGGGCCGTATCTCCCATGGCTGACTTTTATGTTCCGTAGATTGTTCTAGTCGGGCGGAAAAATCACCCCCCCCCCCATATCCCTCACAAAGGTCTGCCTGTCATCGGCGTGATGGAACGTCTCCCCGTGGCGCGTTAAACGGCGCTTTTAGCCGGCTAATAATAGAATAGGTTACACCTGTCAGCGCGGCGGCGGCGGGGCCGGATGAATAAGAGGCGGTCCCCCCCAGTGAAGCGGCGGAGTGGCCCTGTGCCGTACACAGGGCGGGCCCATTGTGTGTGTGGAGAGCGAGGGGGGGTGACACACAAAAGAGACGAGACCAGAGTCAAGGAGCCCGGCCATAACGGGCGGGGGGGGAACGTTTGTGTGCCGGGCGACAAATTGTGTTGACTGGCGTGAAAAGGGAACGGGCCCCTTGTTGACACTGTCTGAAATATGATTACACGGGCTGGCTCTGTGCTCGGCCAGCGGCCGTGTTCTGGGGGGGAGAGAGAGAGAGAGAGGGAGAAAGAAAGAGAGAGAGCGAGAGAGAGAAGGGGGGGGCTGGGGTCGCTCCACGGTAAAGGGTGAAAAGGGGTAAAGGGGGAGATGGTTTTAATGGGCGGAGTGCTCGTTCCCGTCTCTCCTTTCTCTAGACGAACACAAACTATTGTGGTCTGACTGTGGAATGAGTCGCTGTGACGTAGTCGTAGGTGACGTTGTAGCTATGGGTGTTCTGCAGCAAAACTAACCGGTCACGCATGTAACACGTCCTGTGGTCTCACTGACACGGCCCTTACCAACCACACGCCAGCGCAACACTAGTCAATAACAGATTGGCCAAAGCACCTCCGCTGCCCATGACTTCCAAACTGGCCCGGAGACAAATAATGAGGAAGGAGTATTGGCTTAACCCCTTCCCTCTGTTAGGGAAACCCAGCGGGGGGGGGGGGGGCTTCCTCCCTGACGGACGGACCAGCGCTGGGCCTACACGTGCCCCCTGGACACTCTTAAGGTGTTTTTAATAGCTCCTCCGTGTCGATGAGTAACGGCCACGAGCTGTCGGAGGGCTGGGGGTGTGGTTCTCTGCGGGGCGGGGTGGTTCGCTGGCTTTTTTTACGTGGCGACGGTGGGGGAGAGAGAAGGCCCGTCAGGGTCGGCAGGTTTTAAGACCAGCGCTGACAGGCTCTCGCGTCTCCGTGTTTTACCAACGGTGGGGGGAGGCACCATAAAGCATCGGGTGGTTAGTGTTGGACTGTGGCTTGTGTGTGTGTGTGTGTGTGTGTGTGTGTGTGTGTTGGGGGAGGGGAGATGGTGCGGGGTGTAAGCATACTCACGTGTCTCTCTCGGCTGTGACCTCAGGAGTACCTGGATGTCCTGGGCCGGCCCATGGTCCTGGCCGGGCCGCGAGCCAAGCAGGTCCAGTGGACCAACGTCTACCAGGACGCTCTGGTGAGTCTCTCTACAGCACACAGGCTCATCGCATAGGCTCAGCTTTTATTATTATTATTATTATTATTATTATTATTATTATTATTATTATTATTATTATTAATAATAATAATAATAATAATTTAATTTAATTTAATTTAATTTAATTTAATTTAATTTAATTTAATTTAAATAGCGCTTTTCTGACACCCAAAGACGCTTCACAACATCTACATAGATAACATGACAAAGATAAGCAATTAAACAGAAACAGGGAGAATGGACAGAGAGCAACAACAGGGAGAACTATAAGCATAACATAAGGACAGCGTGTCAAGCATTTCAGTTTAGTCTGACCTTAGGTTGTACACTATGTGCTTTGCTTGGATGAAGACTGATCTTGTTGCCATGTTTGGACAGGGCTTGGGCCTGGTCATCACTGGAACCATGCCGGTCTTCAACCTCACGGCCGACGGCAGCTCTCAGGTAAGCCCCAAGGACAGGCGAGACTTTCCCGTTGCTATTTGACTAGGCTGCCTGTTTTGTACGAGTTCATTTCCATTATCTTCTTCTTAGCCTGGTAGCTGCAGCACCGTGTTTAAAAATAAAAAGCAGACCTGTCGGACATTGTCAATTGAGATAAAGTGCACATACCTTCTAAGGAGCATGCATGTCACTAACGATCACTGGGAAGAAAGCACTGGGGATTCTGACCACAGAATGCTTCCTCTCTTTGCATTCTTTTAACTCTGTGATATAAACCATCATCATCGCTCATACGAAGCGGCAGCAGCACAGCTGGCGCTCCGCTGGGCAACACTGCCCCCCCGAGGCGACGACAGGCGTAGCAGCTTGTCTTCCCCACCCTTAAACCGCTGGTGCATCCTACCCTCCCAGTGCACATGACCAGAATATGGACTGGGAGATTAGGGCGTGGGCTCAAGGCAGCAACACTGTGAGTAATTAGCTGGCTGTTTGAGCTGGAGACGTGGAATAATCAAATGGCGCACAAAAAAAGACGAGACGCCATAACGGGGTCGGACGGCACTCCCGACAGACAATGTCGGATTCCCATGGCTGAACCACAGTGGCGGATGGAGGCGAACGTCACTGGTCTGGGGTCAGGCCCGGTTGACTCCTGTCCTTTTCTCCGTGCAGAACCAGCTGATCCTGGGGGTGATGGGAGTGGACATCGCCATCAACGAGATTAAAAAGAAGACGCCCACGTACAGGGTGAGCGGGCTTGTCTCCACCCCTCACATTCACCCTCTGTTGCTGTTGTTGTTGTTTTGTATCTGTCCAAGTAGATCTCATCTCTTCCTCTGTCCCGCTACAGCTCGGGGCCAACGGATACACGTTCGCTATCGACCCAAACGGCTACGTCCTGCTGCACCCCAACCTGCAGCCTAAGGTAGGGACGGACAGAGCCTGTCCCCCCTAACCCCCACTGGCCCACCCAGTGTCCTGCTGCTGCGATGTACCCCTGACGTCGTTCCTCTTGGCTGATTCGTTTGCTCTCTCTCTCTCCCCTGCCCCTCTCTCTTCCTCTCCCCCTGGCCTCGCTTTATCCATCCCTCTATCCCTGTCCCTCCGTTTCCCTCGACTCAGATCATTAACTTCAGAGAGCCTGTCACTCTGGACTTCCTGGATGCCGAGTTGGAGGACAGCAACAAGGAAGAGGTGAAAGACACGTGGCCACAAAGTCTTTGCCACACCGTCCATTGTCATTTATAAACACCAGCAAATGTCATTTAAAAAAATAACTAAGAATAATAATAATAGTCATCCCAATCCAACTCTTATCTGTGTCGTTCAGATTCGTCGGCTAATGATTGATGGCACACCGGGGCAGAAGAAAATCAAGACGCTCATTAAGTCAGTTGATGAGGCAAGTCATCAATCTATGAGAGCCTCGGCCGCGGTTCAGGAACACTGTTACCACGAGTCAGACAGACTTTCGTTGTTTGGCCCGGCCTCTGTGGCTGGACGTTGTGTAGAGTGTTGCGGCCATGCTGACCCGAGCTCTCCTTCTCGTTCCGTTTCTGTTCTCTGTCCTACAGCGGTACATCGACGAGGCCTACCGCACGTACACCTGGACGCCCGTGAACGGCACGGACTACAGGTGAGTCCGAGCGCCGCGCCTTCGCAAGCGCACCCACTCCCTGCCGAACGGAGCTTACTGTAGGAGAGGACGTCCCAGCTTCAAACCGCTGACCCGTGGGCTGACCCCGGGGAGTAAGATGCAACGTTCCCGGCCCCTAAGGATGTGAGGTCGACTCGCGTCATTCGCCCACCCCTGATGTGTCTATATTCAGAAACATGGCCGCCCTCTATCGAGCATGGGAAACGTAGTGTATGATGGAGTGGGCTGAAGTGGGTTGCTACTTTGCTGTGTGCCGGTGATGGATGGCCAGAATCACCATCAACGAACGAGGGGGCCATACATGTTTCAACACAGAAGTGTCGCAGCATTCCAGGCATACATTACTGGCATGGTTTATTCATCTCCAAACTAGGTTGGAGCGTTTGCACTTGCAATTGTAATGACATTTCCTCCGGCAACACTTTTGCAAATTACATTTGACGATATTCAACAGTCCTACAAAATGCCTAATGAGGGTTTTTTTATCACACGTCTCCTGGCAATGAGCCACGTCCTAAAGAGCGCTGTACACTTGAGCTCCCTGCTATTCTATTAGCGAGCGGCGCTATCTTAGCTGGAACAGTTGTTTCGTTTCTACTCATCAATTCAGTTGAATTATAGCTGGCTATTTACCCTGCTGTGGTAAACAATGCTGTTTGCGTTTGAATGGGAGATCAGGTTTGTGAGAGTGAGTGAGTGAGTGAGTGAGTGAGTGAGTGAGTGAAAGTGCCTGTCCAATGTCCCTGATGCTATTCTGTCTTTGCCCTCACCACCACAGCCTTGGCTTGGTCCTGCCCACATACAGTGAGAACCACATCAAGGCCAACCTCAGTGATCAAATCCTGCAGGTGCAGTGTAAGTACCCGGAGACACTCAACACACTCCCAAGGTCTCTCTCTCTCTCTTTCTCTCTCTCTCTCTGCCTCTCCTCAAAATGACCTCTCACAGCCCCCTCCTCGTGCTAAGTCCTGCGTTCCGGGTCTCCAGCGTCTTCGCAGACAACAGCCAAAACAAAGAGTCAGTGTGGAGCTCTCCGCCTCCCTGCCCCCCCTCCTCCCCCCTGTCCTTTCCTCCTACCCCTCATCCTCCTCCCCCTCTCCCTGTGCGATCAGCTCGGGGACCGGAGTCCGTCCTGAGACTTCTCTGCTGCCCCCTCTACCCTCCTGTCTTCATGCTGTGCTGTGCTCTTTTTCTTCACACGTGCTGAAGAAAAAACCCTGAGATAACAGAAAGGTGAAAGCTGTGGTTTTACTGTGTGACTTCAGGTGAAAATAATGGTGACCGTGTGCTATTATTTTTCTTTGCCAAAAATGCTCTCGCCTCTTCTCCACCAAGCAATGATTCTGAAGCGATTTCTAAGTGTCTCGAAAGTGTTTCTCTGTTTTATTTTTGTTTTGAAACATCCGTGAAAACTGGCATGCTTTTCACTTGGTGTCTTTGATTTTATGATTTGGATTTGGTATTGGGGATTATCTTTTGGGTGTGTGTGATTATGATTTCTTCCTTTGGGATTGCCGTGTTTTCTTTCAGCTTTGGAATCATTCAGTAGGTAAACTCCCACGTGCCAGAGGTCTGTCCTGCGTGGGAGTTTGGGTTTTGTCGGGTCTGAACGGGGACACCCGTTGTCTCTCCTCAGTCTCTCTCTCTCTCTCTCTCCGGACCCTGTTGATCCTCTCTTTCTCCTGGCTCATCCTGGTTTGGTTTTGGTTTAAGTTCCTCCGTGGTTAACTTGCTGGGTTTTGTGTTTATTCGTACTTTTACTTTTCCCTTTTCCTTCTTCCGATTTTCTTTTTTTCGTGTCTGGTTTGCACTCTCCAATGAGATATTTGCACTTCATTATCTTTTTTTTCTTTCTTTCCTTTCTCGTCTTGTTTGACTGAATTGGTTTCTTTCTTTTTGAGAAAACAATATTTTTATTCAAACAGTAATTGAATAAAATATTGTCTGTGACCCCCCTCCCTACCCGACCCCCCCTGTTTCTTTTCTTGCTCACTCCTTCTCTGATGGATCCACACAGTGCCATACACCAAGGGCAAGTATACTCCATATTGGTCCACGTACCCTTCCTTTACCTCCTACCTCCCACCGCTACCTGTCTTCCTCCCTCCTCCTCCTCCTGCTGCCCCCCACCCTCACCCGTCCCAGCCTGCTTGCCTCTGTTCCTGCCCGTCTTGCCTTCAGGACCCCTCCTCTTCCTCCTCCCCTTCCTCCTCCTCACTCTGCCACCCACCCACCCACCCACCACCTGCTGCCAGCTCAGAACCCCTCCTCCCATCTCTCACGGAGGCTCGTCCAGGTCTCTGGCCTCACTCCCACGTCTCTGCTGCTCCAGCCGACCCCTCAGGGTCCCCGAGCCCACTCCCCACAGCCTCCCTCAGAAGGCAGACGTAGGAATCCATGGTCTCTGTTCAAGCGTGTCTCTTGTCTCTCTCTCCCTCTCCTCCCCTAACCCTTTCCCCTCCTGTGGATAGCCTGCAGAAGGGATCGTGTCTACCTGCTACTCTGACTCTCTCTGTCTTTAGTCTCTCCTTCACTCTTTTGTTCCTCTCCCTCTGTTCTGCTTCTTGGTGTCTCACTTTCCCTATCGCTCTCTCGTGTCTCTTTCGCTCTCTCCTCTGATTCTCTCTCTCCTCTCTTTCCCTGTATTCTCTCTCATTTTCTAACAATGTAATTGTAGTTTTAGAGAAATGTCTTGACTCTCCCACTAGTATGCAGCTTTTCAGGGACTCAGCGTTTGTTATACCCTGTGTAGTTTACTGTAAGATGGTGGCCAAAGCATAACTTACTGATAGCCCATCATCACAAAATGGTGCTCAACATTTGATTTCAAGTCAATTTAAATAGCCAGGATGAGATATATAGTGTTAATTTCACCCCTATTTAATGGTAGGACAAAAAGGCTTTTTCCATTCTAACCTCATCCTCCAACATGTGCCCCATCTTGGCCTCTAGACGGCGCAGACTGCTGTGCCCTATCAGGTCCTCTCGTGTTGCCAGGGCGCCAGAGCGCCCGGCAGTGTTTGACTCGTTTGTCGTCCCCTCGTAATCCCTGTCTCCATCAGCTTGTCTCCTCCCTCCTCTCACCCGTCAGACTGCCAGGGGCACGGTCCCTCCACTTCCTCCAAAACATGACCCGGAAGTGCACGGCATTGTGGGCGCAATACTACCTGGGCACTCTATTTTCCTGTGTCCCTACGCCAGGTTTGACAATCAGCTAGATCCAACACAAAGTGGAAGAGAAAACAGCAAGCCTGTGCCGTGTGTTTAGATCGATATTACTGTGTCCTTTTAAGAGGTCAAAGAAGTTGCCCTTTGCCATGCCCCTTCACAATGCAATGCACCTCCACCTGATTATGTGTCAGTCCAGGCCCTCTCCGCTGCCAGTCTGAGGGGTGACCACTTCCATCAGGACCCCTGTGCCACCCACCTCCCCTTGCAATAGTTGGCCATGTTGATGCCTGACTGAAAAAAAGAGGACACTCACTCTGGGTCATTTGTGTCCGAGAACTCACTTTCTGACTTTGTAACACGTCTGGCAGGTCAGTTCTCCGACATCCAAAGCACTTTACCAAAAATATTGTCCGAAGATATTTATATATATACATAAAAAAAAGAAGAATAAGTGAGTGCCGGTCTAACTGTAACGCAGTGTTCCATTGAGAGTCAGGTTCCATTCGAGGCACCATATTGGCTAACGCTGGTGTTCCCCCATGATTCCTCGGTGTTGCTATGGTACAACTCCCGTTCTGCGTCCCCCCGCAACCCCTGAAGAAGCGCTGCTGTGTCTTCCCAGGCCGTCCCCCGGCACCCTGCACGTGGCTCTTCCCAGATAATCTTCCCCTTTCTGTTGCAGATTTTGAATCCCTGCTGCCAAACAGTTTTGAGTCCGAAGGACATGTATTCATAGCTCCCAGGTAGCTCCTGTGTGCATACTTCTGCCGTCTTCCCATTTGTTTGATGGTCATCACCCCGTTTCTTTCATCTCTTTGGAACGAGACACATTCTCTTGGCTTTTTGTGTTGCCCTTCTCGACCACTCACCCCGTCCAACACTCTGTGTCCAGTCGTCACTTTGATTTTGTCGGTCACATTTCACATTCCTCGAGTCCATGACTGTGGCTTTAAGTTTTATGGTGCTGTGTTGTGCCCGTTGGTTCCTCCTGGTGTTGCTGTGTGTGCTTTGTGGATATTCTCATCAGTGGTGTAAGAACCCATGTCTCCGTGTCATGTCTGTGCCTAATTATTCATAGCCCTCTTATTAGTTATTCAGTCCATTTACTCCTCTTCCCCTCCTATCCAAGCAATCCCACCTTTGTTGAGATATATTGTCTCCATCTGTAAAGTTCCTTTATCAAGCCAAAATCTCTGCATGTTGCCATTTTGCATTGCATGGGTGTTTAATAGTGTTTGGCCTACCGGCTGCTTGTCGTTCCTGTAAGTAAATGTGACGATTAAAATGTAGCAGGTGTGCTGTACCATAAAGTCTACTGGGCTGTCTTACTGTATTATGGTACTTTGTGTGGAAAATATGAATGAATTCCTCATTGCATGTGTCCAGTGACGGGCTTCTTGTTCGTCACTGAAAAATAAATCCATCTTCTTCCTGCTGCCTGTGCTGCTGTGTTCTCCTTCCATTTCATATTTCACCTTGACTGACTGTTTTTGTCAGCATGTTTGAGTGTTCCTTTTTGGAATGCATGCAAGTGTATGAGTGATGTGGGCATATGGGCTCTACGCATCTCAAAGAGGTGCCATGCTATCCCTCCACAAGGGTTGAAGAGGTATGGGGGAAAGCTGTGTGCGCGTATAAGAGAGAGAGGGGAAACCTTTGTGTGTGTTGTATGTGGAGTAATTATTCCATTGTGGGCTAAAGAACATCCCTCTGCTTCTCCTCAGGGAATACTGCAATGATCTGGAGCTGTCCAGCAACAACACAGAGTTCCTGCTGAACTTCATCGCTCTCATGGAGAAGGTGACGCCGGACTCCAAACAATGTAAGCACCTGCTTCTTCTCCCTGGGACAACTACTCACCACAACTAATATTCAGTCAGATAAGCTCTTCATCGTTAAAGCATTTATTAAATATGATTTATATATCAAATTTGGCATGGTTGGGTCTGCTACATATTGCCGCTCCCTGCTTCATATATCCGGTACGTCATCCGGAGGCAGGGAGCACTCATACTTCGATGAAAAGATTAGCCCAACAGATTAGCAGCACAGAATAGTAGAACAGAATGGCAGAAGAGAGTGGCAGACCCGGGCGGTAGTTGGGGTGGAGGTGGGAATAATCATCATTACCATGTTGATGCACCCTATTAGTGATTGCCGGTTGTTTAAATAGTCTCTCCCACTTTCCTTGATCGGAGCAGATTGAGTACGGGTTTGTGTGTGATTAGTTTATGCGGTAGTGCGCATTATGACGAGTTCTCGTCATAGGCCAGACTCCGATCTGACTGCCTGAACTTCAGCTAAAGGCTCTATTCACTATCGGTGCTGACATTGTAAAGCATCACTCACATTGTTTGATTGAATACCTGTCCCACCTCTGCTCCCACTCCAAAGAACCGCATCACCCGATTATTCATTCATGCTAGGTTTGGGTTTGTAGGCCCAGCCCAGAGAGCTGTTCAACGGGTAGTATTGCTTGGAGCTTACGTGATCTGTCTTAGTTATTTTGTGAAGTTTACAGCTGTCGTTTGTGTCTATCATTTAGTTAGCCAAGTTGTTTTGGTGTACGCCTGGAGATTGTTTCATTAAAGCCTCTGCACCTGCGTCTCGACAATGGAATCACTACAATACCATGGAATACGTTTGAGAATCTTTTGTAATGTGAAACGGTGGCGTGCGCTCCTCCCCAGGTGACAATCTGCTGCTCCACAACCTGATCCTCGACACAGGCATCATCCGGCAACTGGTAGAGAAGGTCTGGAAGAACAAGGACCTCAACACGTGAGTACGAGGCCCGAGGCTGAGCCTTCCCTCCGGGGACGGCGGGTTCTGTGGAGAGCTTTGGCCTCCATGGGTGTCTGTGCTCTGTGTGCGCTACTCAACTCCATTCTGATTCACAGCTACGGCTTCCTGGCAGTGTTCGCTGCGACCGACGGAGGAGTCACGAGAGTCTTCCCCAACAAGTGAGTCCACTTCTCCCTGGCCTGGCCTCTCTAGAGGAAACGCCAGCTTGCTAACTCAACTTGAGTGGAGTGTGTTGGGAGCACTTGCTTCCCGCGAACGATGCTAGTGCACCGCTGAACACAGCTTCTCAGATGACTTGCACTCTGTTTCGATTCCCCATAAGCAGGCTGTTGTGTGGTATAAAAGGGCTAGTATATTTATATATAGGCCAGAGGTATACCCAGGGTGGGTGTGAGCAGGTGAGGCTGGGTTTAAAACCTGGCTTTACTGCCGGGCCCCGTGGGGCCTGGCCCTGGTTTTCATGCTGTGTTGAACCCCAGAGCGGCAGAGACCTGGGAGGAGGACCCTGAGCCGTTTAACGCCAGCTATTACCGCCGCAGCCTGGACAACAAGGGCTACATCTTCCGAGCACCCTATCGGACCGGTGAGTGGCACTCAAGCCACCAGGCCATAGGTCGGATCCAGCTTTGTGACACCGTTTATTAGTTTTCATGACACGCTGTGTGTGTGTGTGTGTCTGTCGTCAGCGAGAGACGAGCTGCTGAGCCCAGAGAACGACACCATTGGGGTGCTTGTCAGCACAGCGGTGGAGATCACAGTTGGGGGGAAGACCATCAAACCTGCAGGTAGGCACTTCACTTCTAAAGCAGCAGAACTCCTCGGCTGGAATAGCTTACGCTTCCCTTCAACATGTCTCCATCTTTTTCGGTCGCCACTAGTGGTCGGAGTCAAATTGGACCTGGAAGCCTGGGTGGACAAATTCAAGATCTTGGCCAGCAATCACACGGACTCGAGTCGCCAAGGATCAAATACGGTAACACACAGTCAATGTTAGCCAAGACAGATTGTATAGTCTGCGTAAAATATTTGTTTAACCACAAGTATATTTACTATTACTGGCAAGCTCCTCATGTGTGGTGTTTGTTCGGCAGTGCGGGACCAGTGGCTGTGAGATGGACTGTGAGGCTGACAGCGATGTAAGATGCTTTGACCAATATATGACCTCATACACGGTCCTTTAGACACACGTTCCATTTGCAGAAGAAACGCTCTGATCGCCGCAGTCTGTTTGGCTTCTGTTGTACAGGATCTGCTCTGCTATCTGATCGACGACGGCGGGTTCCTCATCATGTCCAACCAGAAGGAACACTGGACCAAGGTGACCTTTAAATATTTTACCTGGCTCATTGTCTCCCATGTCATTTTTATTCTATATATCTGGACACATATAAAATATGCAGTTTACAATTGTAATTCATACACTTTAAGAAAGAAATCTGTAGAATAACGGAAAATGTCCTGGCAGAAAATATGTACATATTATGGATAACATACATCACAAAAAATTAACAGCATGACCAATGTTAAATTTATATAGAAGGTTTAGGGGTAACACTTTTTAATATACTTTCAGTGATAAGCAGTTATTAGACCATCAACAAACGTATCTCATTATTAGTAAATGTGTGATGATGATTTATAAATTATTTCTAAAAGACGAGTTGCTGTATTTCAGCATTAGTAAATTATGAATTGGAAGCTGATCATTATCATCTGATTAGACACATAATTAATGCAGAATAACAGGAAAAAACCTGCAGAAAGCAGACTGAACCAACCAAGAATGTGCACTTCATGTCAATGTTCTCAAGCAAAAAAAACGAAACAAAAATTACAGTTATTAATTTTTAAGAAATGACTTATAGATAATAGTCGCACTTTTACTAATAATAGGATTCTAGTTTTTTGATCATCTAATAACTGCTGATTAATGAAAGTTATTATAAAGTGTTAAGCTATAACAATCCAAGCTATGATATGCGTAAATGCATGTCACAGCTTGCTTCCCTAATCAGTTTAGCTGTGAGATAATTTACCAAGACTTAGGGGTGATTTTTGTTAGCAATATTAATAAAAAGTTACACAAGGTACAAATACACTTTAACTAAATAGTGACTTTGGGTTAAATTTAGAATAGAATGATAACTAATAGAAGTCTATAACGGTAACACATGGATTATAATATAGACAGTATAGTGCAGAAGGATTATGGTTAGAAATCTTACCTGCATTGAAATCTTGAATGAGTCTTCTACATTGAATGCAGAATTCCATTGACATCCTCAGTATTGACAAAGCTTACGTCGTCGTGACTGTTAACTCCAGTCACATCCAGTCTAGCCATGAGTGAGTCCATCAGATCATTACACAGTGATGGCATAGCTTTTAAAACTAATTATTTTACAAGCTCCATAGTGGCATATGCTTCAGTGGGATGAGTAGCCTTGCACTTCTGTGGTAAAAAAGACAGTGGACCATAAGCATTAAGCTTTTCAAGATTTGTGCAAATTAGCTTATCAGAACTATTATTATCAAGTTCATAGGCAAGCTCAGGCACCCAGCTGGCAGTTTTTCCCTGCATCAAAAGCGGGACAATTGTTAACAATGCTCGCTATTTGCTTTAACTGTAGTTGTACTTTGGTGTGTCTAAGTAAGATTAAACAGATTTGCTAACACTTGCCGTCTGTCAATACAGAACTAAACTTTATGTTGGCTATTAATTTGGTAGAAACGGGATTGGACGAATTTGCTGGTATCCCGTTATCTTGCTAATTGGCCGTCGCGTATATATATAGGCTCAACTTGCAACCCTGAGGTAATGCTGACGGCTAGCATGATTTATAAGCATTTGTACATAGTCATAGAAGGTAAAACTGGGGACTTAAATCTAAAAAAATTGTGATGATAAAATGTAAATTATTAACGGTAAATTATTATTTAAAAAATAGTATTAACGTGAGTTATCACATTATCAAACTTGCGTTAGTCCCAAAATGAGTCCGCAAAAAGACTCCTGGCTTATCTAACGGTAGACAACTCTTTCCAGCTAAAAGTAAAACAATACTGAGCTAAATCCGTACATAAATATTTTCAGTTAAACAAAATACATATTTTTACCACAGATGTATGCGATAGGTTTCTCCAACTCCTAACAGAAAGTTTTAAAAAGCTTTATGACAAACGGGTAGCAGGCTACTTGGCTGTATCTTGTCTTGCTGATTTTGAGTTTGGCGCTGGGGTTCTTGCTCCCACAATGCAATGCCTAATTAAAAAATATGGGTAAAACACCTGTGAAAAGTCAATACAGAAAATTCCTTCATAATAACAGTTAATTGGGCCCTATTTTTACGGACTTTTGTAGCAGTGTATGAAATATGTCCAATACATTCATGATAGATATGAAATAGGCCCTATAAAGGTATCATGCATGAAATACACCCTATATGTATAAGTTAACTTTGTTGCATCTTTGGCTGCAGATCGGCATGTTCCTCAGTGATGTGGACCCCACCCTGCTGCACGCCCTCTACAACAACTCCTTCTACAACCGCAGGCAGTCCTTTGACTACCAGTCTGTGTGTGAGCCTGTTCCTAGCAGCAGCACCGGGGCCGCTCCCAGGGGAGCCTTCGTGGTAAGGCCATGACACTCAGACATTCCTCAGGGGGATGAACAGAGGAGGTAGATACTGTAGAAATAGATGGGTGGATGTAATTGGGTGGATTGACGTCTCTGTGGCTTGACTAAATGAGCTGAATGGATGTTGATTAATATACTGGTGCGTGTATATGTATTTCCCCTCCTGCTGTTTTTCTTTATTTTCACATATTTGCCACACTTAATTGTTTCAGATCTTCAAACAAACGCTATCCTAAGACAAATTTGTGATTTACACTCTAATCCCCTCTGTCTTCAGCCCACCATTGCAGACTTTGTCAACCTGGCATGGTGGTCGTCAGCAGCTGCCTGGTAACTCCCAAATTACACCTCCCAACAACAACAATTCACCGGCTTTCTCTAATCCCATCATCACAGGAAGTAGATGGTTTGTCTCCTTATGTGGCCGTCCTTTCCTTTACAGGTCTTTGTTCCAGCAGCTTCTATATGGAATGGCCTATCACAGTTGGTTCATCACAGGTTTGACTTCTGATATTTTCACGTCTTTGTAAATGACTTTTTTTAATGTTTTCTTACTTTTTGTACTATTATTAATGTCAAATGTCTTCATACAATTTATAAGAATAAGTGTTTGTGTACGCCGTGACTGTCTGTTTTGGTAACATTGCGTTGTGTGTTTCCACTTGTGTAGACGAGGTGGAGGCCGAGGGGATTGACACGAGAGAGAGGAGCTGCGTGATGCTGCAGACCCAGTACTACTTCAGCAACCTCACCAGCTCCTACAACGTACTGCAGGACTGTGGCAACTGCTCCAGGTGCGCACATTCGCCACAAACGCACCCGCGCATTCATGCGCAGGCACATAAAAGCGCCCACACACGTAAACACAACCCGAGATGAGTTCCGTCTCGCACACTTAAGCAAACCCACACGTACGTGAACGTCAAACAACACTTTGTCACGCGGGGCAACGCTCGTAAACACAGTGCCGGGGAAGCACGGCTAGATGGATGGCGCTGTCGCTGCTAATGAACATTACTGATGATTCCAGCTAATCAGCCCTAATGGAACGGTCCTCTCATTGGCTCAATGAGCCTTGCCAGGCTTAGCCCTGGAAGTCCTCCCTATTAGCCTGAGAGGTAGTGCTGCCTGCCTGGCTTTGTTGACGACGAGTTGTTTTCCCCCACAGGCTGATCCACGCCAAGAGGATAAACAACACCAACCTGCTGTTTGTGGTGGCCGAGAAGATGCCCTGCAACACCTGCGAGATAGACAAGCTGTACCAGGAGGAGGAGGAGTGTATCCTTTGCTCTCACACACACCCACATGCGTGCCAACACAAGCACCCACATGCACGCACCAGCCTACAACCATAAAGACTTGTTGTGCCATGCTTTGTTTCCAGGAAGTTATTGTTACTTTCATTTCACACTCACCCCAGTGTTATTGTTTCATGTGACTGCCTGTGATGGGAGATATCATTTTTTCCCCTGAAAAGAGTTAGTCTGCTAGATTATTAGAACAGATGGAAAGTGTGTGCGTGATATCCCTTAACCAAGTGGCTTGCAGTTAAGGAGGACAATCCGTGTGAAGATCTGGGCACGGCCCGGTATCGAAAAGGCCCCTCCACCTGCTTTGACAACAGCATTGCAGTAAGACTTGTCAACACAGTACAATCACGCAACCAAAAAGTGCACTAATACATTGACTCAAAATGTTCTAAAAAATGAAGTGGACACATATGAAAATGTGGTGGTGCAGAGAGTCAGTCTAACGTGACCCTCCTTCTCCCCTCTGCAGGAGAACACGTCAGATTGTGGGCGGGGCCACTCTTTCCGCCCCTCCCTCCACACCTTGATAGCCATTCAGCTTGTCCTGCTCTACCCAATTGCCAGCCCCCATCTTCTGCCACTCCCAATTTAATTAGGTCTCCTCCTCCACATCATTTAAGCCTCCTCCCCTTCAGCCCCTTCTCCTCTACTAAACCCCTCCCCTTGCCCCTATGCCCTGCCCCCTGCTCTAGTCATAGGTAATTATGGGACTTCCTGTTATGACGCGTTGGAAGCCCAGAGTACTGCGCTACCCAGCTAGCTTCAGTTGTCGTCGCTTAGTGACAGTTGCAGGACCCTGGATGTCCTCAGCCAGTTACCTTCATCTATCTACGGAACGAGTGAGAGGTGCCCGGTCACCTGGCTCACCAGCGGCAAACGTCAGAGAAGAAGAATACCCAAGGCCCTATTGACAGGAGGAGGGAAGATTACTTGCCGATGTCACTAACCTCTCCAGCCGCTACCATGGACACAGAGTCGAGGTCGTCTGTCCACCACTTCCTCTGTTAGCCAGACGGACGGTGGAGGAAGCCTCCTTCTCTCGTTCATCTCAGACGAGATTTCATTGCTGTCATCCGCCTCTCATAAGGGGCGCTGTGGACCATTCCGCCATTTCTAGTTACCACGAATGAAATCAAAGGGGGAAAGAAAATAACTTTCTAATATACAACATATAAAAGTATAAACTGTTGAAGTGACGCGTAATCAAAACATTATGTTACCGTTCTATCATTTGAAAAAAACTGAAGTTAATAGGTGTTACTTAAAAGAAAAAGTGAATTTATTTATGCACTATATCTACTTCTTGCCAAAATGAGATAGACTTTGTGTGGTCTTATTTTTATAGCCAAATTAAGTTCGGGGGAACAACTGAAATGGAACCATATAAATAAGAGACAGAAGCTGAATACTGATTCATCTTGTGCACCTCTTGTGTTTCTCACTCAAATCCACTGGTCCAAGGACGATCATTGTAATTGTTTGGAATAATTTGTATCTGGTGATAACGATAGAGTTACACGGCTTGCAATTATAACTATCAGTAAACAATACCTAGCTAGGCTAACCCTTTGACGGTAAACAGAGGTTTGCAGCGTTTCTGTGCAACAGTGAATCCATTTCTGGCCACTGATTTTCATATTGGTGATGTGTAGTATTCTTCTTAACAATAAATGGACCAGCCTGACCTCTGCTTTTGGCTCACGTTGGCCCTCTGCCAATCCTCATAAGGATGTTCCATAACTTCCGGTAACCTTCACCTTGTCGCTTTTTTGATTCCACGACAGCTATGATACCGACATCACTTAAGACGGCCTCGCGGGCGTCCGGTAGTGGTCGCCCAGTGGATGTCGACCTCAAAGCTTGCATTACCGTCGACTGATGCTGTTCAAACTTCAGACCACGTGCTGCTGGGGAATAGGGGCTTACGTTTCCCAAATCAAACACAAAGTGCGACGGAGGCCACTGACTGACAAAGATGGTCCGTTGCCGTCCGGTTGTAACCCCCGTTTCTTTACATCTGTCCTTTTGATCGTTATGAAGTGATACGTGATTTAGACCGCCCCCCCCCATAGGAGCCCCTATCTGTGTCACAGTGCCTTGATGCACTTTGTTTCAGAGTACGTCGGCTGTGTCTGGACAGTTGAGCCACTGTATAGTAACTTTATAGGGCAGCCGTGGATATCTATTGATTGGCCATAGAACTTTGCCTAAAGCCACCCTATTGGCCTAAGATCATTGTAGTCGTCAAATTGGATGTGGTGGCTGTACTCTCCCAAAGCTCCCTGACTGCTGTTACATAAGGTTACTGTACAGCTGCCTTGCTGGGCCCTGTAGAGGGCGGCACTGTTGGCCCACAGCCACATAACCGACCATAGAACTAGGTTGATAGGGCCATCTGACTGCTATCATTGCGTTTTTGCCTGAGTTGTGTGTGTGTTTGTGTAAAGCTGTAGTGCGTGTTTTTCTCTCAAAATGGCGTTGTTTAAACCGGAGTGGAGCACATGGAGTGTGACCGGTGTGGTAGCGTAGTGGTTTTCAGGTTCAAATCTCAATGGGCAAGGTGTTAACATAATGTTGTTGGGGGGCGGGGGGGGATACAGCATTATATCCAATGCATATTTGAGAAACTGGTTTGCTCATTACTGTTGCGATGGGGCTTTGAAGCGGCCCGTGTTTGCAGAGGTGTTCAAAAAGAATGTTACATAATGTCAGTGTGTTTCTGTTTCCAAGGCAACATGGTGACCAAGCCTCTCTGAATGCCTTAGCGTCTTATCTAATTCAGTGTTCTCCTTCTCCTACACTCGCACACGGCCACACCCACACATACTAGCTCTCTCTATTGCCCACACGCATGTACACATATATATACTCAAAGGAGAGCCTTCCGAGAAAGTCACTCCTCTTGGACTCTTCCACAAGTCGATATGAGGAGCTCCAAGGGGCATTCGTAGTTTCATGGGTAGACACACCCTCGGTTCTTGTTCGGATTGCCGGAGGTTTGGGACTTTTAGGGCGAGCTTCCTGGACATATCTTACTCAGAGATTACCTCTTTTTTTGCATCCTTCTTTTGGCCAGGCCTTCATTCCTCTCCAGGAGCCTAGCCCTTAAAATCGACCTCGGCTTCCAAACACATTGTCTCTGGACATTACACTCGGTACCCTTGCCCTAGGTTGCGCATCCTGTACAGTCTTGGCAGCATAATTGCTTTGACAAAACATGCCAGCATTAGAGATGTTCAGCACAGCTCCCAATGAGTCTGGCTGGAACGATTTGTGAAAGACTGTTAGGCCAAATTGAAATGTCAAACTTTCAATTTCCAGTCGTTGAACTTGCGATGCAGTTGTGTTGCATTCTATTCTGGCATCTGTTTGTCTTTTTTTTTTGCGACCGACGCAATTTTGTTTTATCCAGTATCCCTACACTCTCTGTGGCTATTATAAATGAATGACACATTTGCCTGTGGAAATGTACCCCCTGTGATTTCCTCTTATCCTGGCTCTAGACACGCTCTGTCTACTACTAACACACACACACACACGCTATACCACCAACCACACACAAGCATCTGGGCCTACACGCACTATATACACATGAACTTGCACGCACACATAATCAATCGGACTGCTTTAGACTCAGCAGGGACAAGTTCAGCACCGAAGTAAGCCGAGGACCTTGCGTCCAAGGCATGTGTCTGCTCCCAGTGGAGACCGGCCGGGCTGTCAGAGGGGAGCTCAGGGAGTGGGTCTCCACAGAGCAGCATGGGACCATGCTGTGGATGGGACAAGGAATAAAATCATGGTTTAGGTTGTTAGCCCGTGTCCCAATGGAGGACACGCGAGTGTGCTGAGGGACACTGGTCTGTTTTTCTGTGGTTTGAGAAAATGTACTTTTGCCAAAAAAAAAAAGATAAAAGCTTGGTCTGAGAGGGCGGGCTCTGCTTTATAGCCAGCCCAAAAGGGGAGGGACCTCATGTAGGCCCTCCCATTGCTCCTCCCATACCAAGGCCGTATCCATGTAGGTACATCTCCGTGGGAAAGACACGTGTGTATGTGATTCTGTAGTCTGTAGTCTGGTGCTATGTGACCATGTTTGACAAATGTGTTTAAAAAATAATCAGTAACAAGAAAAAAAGAGCAAAAGCAGACCAATTTTCAAGTGACGTTAAAAAATAAATAGGAATACCGTATTGCTGATATGTTTGAGATCTGAAGTCAACTGTTTTTTATTAATTTTTATCTATTTTTTTTGTGTGTGCTCGAGTGTGTTTGTCTGCGCGGAAGATTTAGCTCCTCCTCTTTGGGCATTGGTCCATGTCGCTCCATTCTTTTGTACAGATGAAGCTAAAAAAAGAAGAGGGCAAAATTTGTAAAATATTGTGTCTGTGACTCCTTGTAAAATATTTTCAAATTGTTTATTACAGAGAATCAGTTATTAAATAATGTTCATATTTTTCACTTCATTACAGTGTTTGGTGTTTGAGTTGATTTTTGTGAGCAGTATTCGATAATGAGTTTACTGTGCACTCAGTAATCACATCAGCAAGAACAAATCATTATTTTGAAAATATTTTGAAATTAATATTAAGTCACTTACAATAACATCTGTTGATGTTTACTGCTTATAACGAGAAATGTATTGAATATTGATCTCAATATTTCCATTAGATTCATTACATTAAAATATTAGCTTTTTAGTAACAAGAAATTATTAAGTAATGGCCTTTTGCTTAACAGTTATTCCAGAATTAATTCTTACGGAAGAATAATTAAACATATATGAATATATCATTATAATATATATATATATAATGAATAGTATTCTGAATAATGTAATTTGTGTGAGACCATGTAGTGCTTTGTTAAACGAACATTTTAGGGGAGCAAAGCTGAAACTTGACTGTGTCAAGCAGCCCTGCAACATCACAACTTCTGCACGAAGTCTACGAGGGCCTTGTGCCACGTCCCGGGGTCGTCCAGGTAACACGGGTGTCCTGATCCTTTCATCACTACCACACTGTGATTGGCCAGATTCTTCAGGTTGTTGAGTGACACCTCTCCGAGCTGACTATCCTGGTCGCCATAGACAATCAGTGCTGGGGTCTGGAGGAAGAGCAGAGCAGACATTAACACACAGGGTCACTTCCTCTTCCAGTTGAAGCATAAGACGCAGTGGCATGAGGCATTGAGCTACACATAGAAGGATAACCTTGGGGCTAAGAGTCCCACTGTGTCATAACAGATCAAGGAGGCTACATCATCTAAATGAGCATTTACCTGTACACTTCTGTACTGCTCTTCTGTGAACTTCTCGGTGCAGATGGGAGCCACAGGGACGTAGGCCCGTACCAAAGCCTGGTGTTGGAGTAGGAAGGGCAGGGAGTACATGCCACTGAGGGAAGGACTTATCACCACCACCGGGCCCAGCCCCAGGCCCTCACACACCTGCTTCAGGAAACCCCCAGGGGCCAGCTCGCCAACAGCTGCGGGGGCCTCCGCTGACTTTGACTGGCCCAGGCCTTTATGACAGGGAGAGGGGAGTGTAACATGTGTGCGGTACCAGATATATTAGGCCTTGCACCAACCATTACTGTACACACCATAATGTGTTATACAGCAGCCTCACCTGGAAGGTCGATAGCCACTGCTCGGCACCCAGCTTTGGCAAGGGTCTCCAGTGTGCCAATATTGAGCCAGTTCTCTGAGGTGAAACGGATACCATGCAAAAGCAGAACTGACAGACGGACTTCCCCGGAGGCTGGTTCTGCTTGTCTGTAAAATAGTGGTGTTGTGCAAGACTCTATGTCTACACTGCCCTCTGTTATTTTAAACGCAGACATCCTGAAAATGGACATATAAATACAAATAGTGTATCCAGAGCCACGTTGGCAATTGCGTCTACATGTTCCGGTAATAATAAATCATGCAACCGAGCCATTTGCAATCGAAATGCCCCGTGATCACCCGTGTGAAGAACCACAATTGGCACATACATTGTTATTTTCAGAACCAACTTTTAGAACTTCTTAGTATAATATATTATACTCCTAAAGGTTGGTGCATGTTGTAAGCAACGGTTCCCTGACGTAATTGTGGCCACTTACCTTAGAGAAGTTGACAAAAGTGCGGTTTCATTCAGAATGTCTGAATGTACGTGTTTCACTTTTACTCCGGAAAAGAGAAGAGAGAACATCGTTTTCTGCATGCGATTGACCTCTAGCGGTTATATTACGTGTTGCGGCAAATTCAAGTGGTCATTTCCATCATATACATTTACATTGTATGCTTTATATTATTTTATAGACTATAAGACTGGCTGAATGGATTGTATCAA
The DNA here is from genome assembly GCA_036023535.2 of Galaxias brevipinnis. Classification (NCBI taxonomy): domain Eukaryota; kingdom Metazoa; phylum Chordata; class Actinopteri; order Galaxiiformes; family Galaxiidae; genus Galaxias; species Galaxias brevipinnis. The sequence continues at coordinate 34,669 of JAVQIZ010071048.1, forward strand.
CAGGTATTAACAAAATATGTAACGATATTCGAACGATTACATAACGTTACGGCGCATTTTCCAATGAGCCGTTTTCCATGAATGATTAATTATTGATTGGTTCAATGTGGGGCCGTTGTTAGATGTTCCAGAATTCCCATGTGGGGGTGGTTTGGTGTTTATATATTCTGTTTGCTTATTTACAAGAAATACTCTTGATTAAAAAAACTGTGGACCGGTCTGAGATCATTCGGGGTCATTATACCACTTTATACTTCAGTTTTCTTTCATTTCTTACTTTAACTGTTGCTGTCTAATTAAAACAGTGGAAAAACGACGTCAGTGGACCTTAGCAACTATCTACTCATTGGGAGCTGTTAGTATTCAGTCCGTGGTTCTGCTTCGAGTCACCAGCAATACTCAACCTTTTACTTCACATTAAAGAATGAAGCTGGTACTCTCTTGGATGGTTTTTGCGGTCTGGGAAAGATTGGTCATAGGTGAGAATTGTTTTTCCACAATATTTCCAGCTTAAACGATTATGCAAATCGTGGGCTATGGTTCAACTTTATGTGTTATGTTTTTGTTTATGTGTTATGTTTTTGTTCGAGATTAGCTCTTTAGTCATGTTAGTTATGTTGGTAGTACTTTACAGTATAATGATGGATCATTTGCCAGCAGTAAGTGTAGGTATACAGTTAATTAAAAACTGTATATCGTACTTTTTACGATTTTACAGAATTTTGCTGTAGTTTTTATAAAAATCTCCCTACTAGTTTCACGATCAATAAAAGTTGTATAACATTTTTATTGTATTGACTTTATTAGAAAACCTTTTACATGGTCACAATAGATTTTTAAAAAGTTGCAGTTTCTTGGTCCAAAGGTTATATGTGCCTAGGCCCAAATGTTGTTTAGGAGATGAGTGTTATCAAGTTGGGTTACCCAAATACCACCAATCTGTGTCAGTAGCATGCCAGAAGGGACTATTGTTGGTGTTCCGCCATTTTATCCTAAACCCACATAAACCACTAAAGCAGGAGGACACCATTCTTATTCTAACATCCTTTCTTCTTTACCTTTAAGTGATTTAAGTCCACTTCAAGGTCACCTAACATTTGGTAAGATTGGGATTTTACTTTTTTTTAAATTATATTTTGGCTGTCCCAGGGCACCGTAGTCCTCTAAATGACTTCCAGCGCTCTGAGGGCAGGGAGCTGGTCCCCACCTCCTGGAACTCTGCCCGAGCCTCGATGCTATCAGGCCTCACCTTGGAGGACTGTGCCTGGCAATGCTCACAGTCTCTGGACTGCAGGTACTTCAGAGACCCTGAGCAAAAACGACCACACCATCCATTTGTCCTTTGATGGAAGTTACACTGAATGCCGGCTGTGTTATGAACATGTTCTTTCTCAGGTCTTTCAACTACGAGACGCGTCCCACGACCACCTGCAAACATCTGCCCTGGGTGGGAGACGGAAGCAATGCAGAGGTCAAAAGGAACGTCAACTGTGACCTTTACGAGAAAAAGGGTAGGATGTGTCCTATAGAATTACCTTTTTGACTGACATTATTTTAAAAGAATTGCTTAAAGAGAGTTTGTACTTTTTTTCATTGTGTAGTTTATGTAAGGAAATGCATCATGGGAAAAGGGGAAGACTATAGGGGCAAAGTGTTCATCACAAAAAGTGGCCACACTTGCCAGCAGTGGTGGTCAAAGTTTCCTCATGACCACAGGTAACATAGCTCCTGCCATTTCTTTGATTTGACTAATGGCCTACAAAATAAACATGCATTGATATGTCTGTTGTCTAATTTGTATTTTTTTCCCAACATGGAATAGGTGGACTCCAACAACAACTAACGGCTTGGAGCTAAACTACTGCCGGAATCCGGATGGGGACCGAATCGGGCCGTGGTGCTACACAACTGACCCGGAGCGCCGCTACGAGAGCTGCAACATCCCCCTCTGCAAAGACGGTACGTCTCGCCCTATTTTATTAGACAGGACAACAACGAATCGATGCAGTCGTTGCAGATGTTTACACTATCACTGATGTTCACTCTATCACTGATATGTCTATCACTCTCGTCTAACTCTCTGTCTGAGGGTGCTACGTTCGCTCTGTGTTGCCTCCCTCCAGATGTGTGCATCACGTGTAACGGGGAGGAGTACAGGGGCCAGGTGGACCACACTGTGAGCGGCAAAGAGTGTCAGCGTTGGGACCAGCAGGCCCCTCACCAGCACATCTACCAGCCTGAGAAGTAGGCCCCTGACGGGGGGACACTTTGATGTTTCAAATTAAAATTGCAATGCACCTTTCTTAAACCACTGTACTGCTGAGCGTCTTCATCAGAGCATCGGTGTAGTTAGTAACACCGAGCAACTCATGAGTGCAGGGGTGTGGTCCCTGTTGTCTGTTGCTTGATTATGAGAGAGGAGGTTGACGCTAGGGTTGTGTGCTCCCCAGGTACCCGGACAAGAGCCTGGACGATAATTACTGCCGCAACCCCGACGCCTCGCCCGTGCCCTGGTGCTACACCACCGACCCTGCTGTTGAGAGAGAGAGCTGCGAGATCAGCAAGTGCAGTAAGACGCCGCGTCGCACGCCCTCCCGTCTGCTGATGCACGATCTGCTTGATGCTGTTCCATTGCTGCTTTGTCAATGGGCTTTCAATGACAAGAGTTTGGTACACAGCATGAGAACTGACCTGTGCTATATCAGTTGAGGTGTATGGATAACAAATTATTGTCATTTAGTGAAAACACAGACCACAATGGAGTGTGTGGTCCTGTAGAGACTGCTGTGGTGATGCGGTCCTTGGTCACACTCTGTCTCTCCGTCTCTCACCAGCCGTGGTGCCGAAGAAGCGACTCCGCTCCAGCTTCACCACGAACTGCTTCCGCGGACGCGGGGAGGATTACCGGGGCAAGTTGAACGAGACGACGGGGGGGATCCCCTGCCAGAGGTGGGACGCCCAGAGTCCCCACGAGCACCCCTTCTACCCAAACACATACGAATGCAAGTAAGCACGGAAAGAGTGAGGGATCACGGGCAACTTGGCTTATGATGAACTTTTAATATACTATTACACTATAGCAAACGGGGTACAGCTATATCATTAGTTGGTTGTGTGTGACATTGCACCCTAGAGGCCTGGAAGAGAACTACTGCCGTAATCCTGATGGGTCGGAGGCCCCCTGGTGCTTCACGTCCATTCCTCAGATGAGGACCGCTCTCTGCTTGCAGATCAAACGCTGCGCTGACGACATCGAAGCTGAAGGTGCACTTGCCCCCTTGCTGCTTTGAACAACAGTGGGAAAACACAGAGAGAAAACAAAATAGAAAGACAGAGTTAACGTTACATTTATGGTTAATAATTCATGCCATGTTCTAATGGATCCCTAAAATGTCTTTACTGAACACGCTTCATTTGGCGTCATTAGTCCCCGAGAATAAAATGGCTTCATGAAGTATGGCTCACATGGCATTCTTAAGGAATGCTCCTTCTTGTGGATGCTGTACAGGCATATTTGGACCAAGAGAAAATGTACTTTAACAAGTACAGCCATTTACATGAACCTTTCCTCATCCTAGATTGCTATCATGAAAATGGTCGAAACTACCGTGGGATGGTTCGCAAAACCCGCAAGGGCATCACCTGTCAGAAATGGAGCATCAACACACCACACAAAACCAAGTAGGACAATCGCTATACAAATGAGTCAAGGCAGCACAAAAGCATTGTTACGGAGAAGAAGACCTGTCCCGAGCCTTTTTATTTCTCTGCATGGTCTTGGGGACTATAATGTGTGATGATACTCAGGCGATATAATTGTTTACAATTTCATCGCAAAATGAAAAAGGTGCCCAGACTGGTTTTTGCCTGCCTTGGCATGTTTGAAGACCGAAGGCTTACTTTGTGGTTTTCCCAGGATCAACCAAAGGACCCACCCGGAGGCCAATCTGACCGAGAACTACTGCCGCAACCCAGATGGGGACCAGCACGGACCCTGGTGCTACACCACAGACCCCAAAACAGAGTTTGACTACTGTGCCATCAAACAATGTGGTAAACGACAATGTTTTTTTCTTTTTTCTTTGGCTGTAAAGATTCCTCTGCATCGCTAGACAATCTGTTATATCAATTTCCGAGAATTTTCCTTGAATCATTCTCTTCATTTATTCTGCATGACAACCTGGGTACTCATAACTCTATTGTTATTTGGTGATTTAACGATTCATCTGCGTCTTGCTGTTTGAACAGCTGGAGAGAGAGTATCCATTATTGAGCCAGCAGGTGAGTTTCAGAGCAATTAAAACTCAGAGGCAAATTGTTCATATTTCTGCATTTTCTCTGCTAGTAAACAAAATGCATTTGTTTTGATTGTGTGGCTATAGAACAGCCAGTGTTTAGTGAGTGTGGGAAGAGAGATGACCGGACCTCCAAGATATTGCGAATTGTAGGAGGCCTCCCAGGGAACTCTCCTTGGACAGTGAGCCTGAGGGACAGGTACGTCAGTGACTGGACAATGTTAGCTTCTCACTTCTAACTGAATCGGATCATAAGCCGTGGACACAAAACTACAACAGTTCCTTCATCCAATGTATTGCTCTTGTATCCAGGAAGGGAAATCATTTCTGTGGAGGATCCCTGGTCAACTCCAAATGGGTTATCAGCACCAAACAGTGCTTTTCTTCCTGGTAATGTAGAGAGCTTTCTATTTTTGTAGTCTTAATTCATCTGAATACTTGAGCTACGATTTTTGCTCCATTTTGTCTTATGACATATCAGTTATGTGGACCTCCCCGGGTATTCAGCCATGATGGGAACATTATTCCGTGAGCCCAAAGCAGGAGAACCGGATGTGCAGACCATCCCTCTAACTAAGATCGTCTGTGGCCCCTCTGAGTCTCAGTTGGTCATGCTACAACTAGAAAGGTTGCCTTGCCAACTAGAAATGCCTTGTTTAAAAACACAATCACACATTGCTGTTTTCCTCACCCAATCACAATCACATACACACTTACACATTGACGATTTTTAATCCCCCCCCCCACTTCATCTTAACTCAGCCCTGCCCAGTTCAATGACCGAGTGTCACAAATCTGCCTTCCTCCTGAACGGTTCATCGTTCCCGAGAACAACGAATGCGAGATTGCAGGATGGGGGGAGACCAAAGGCAAGTGTTTGCCATCTCCATCTTACCTGTTTAAGTCCCAGAGTTGTGTCGCCTGCTATTTTGCATTATGATGTTGAATTATCTGTTCTGAACTCTTGTGCTTCACATGTGACTCAAAAAAACGTTTTTTTTTGTCTGCCAGAGAAACTGGGGGGGGTTTCTGTATTTCAAGTATCTGTTTCACTAACGTTGCATGTAAATGAGACAGGTTTCCAGATCCTGCACCAACAGATGGTGCCGTTTTCTACACAATTGCACGGCATATGCCAACCTTTCTCTCATTTGCTCCCATCTTTCCTCTACCCCTCTTAACGTGTATTTTTCTATCCGTCCCATTTCTAAGGCACTGGGAATGAGTCTGTCCTCAATGTGGCCCATATTCCCGTTCTTAGCAACAAGGAATGCAACAAATACTTTAAGGGTCGTGTTCGGGAGAACGAGATGTGCACCAGTTCTTTCCAGGGTGGGGTGGGCGCCTGTGAGGTAGGTTTTCCCTGGTAAAGCAGAGATTTGTTTTTTTCAATGGTGACTTGTTCAGCGCTCCTAAGTACTTTTTGACCATAAAGAGAATAAACGGCCAAGTAACTTTCCAAAGAACCCCGGATTGTTGAAATTGGCATAATAAAATTTCAGTCAGAACAACTTATGAGATGTTTAATTGTTTATTGCATTTAACATGGTATATATACATTGAAAGTTGCCGTCAAGGGTCTGCTGCTCTGAATTACTTTCCCGCCGACAGCCATATTCCAATACTCAGTGAACAACCATGGGTAGGGAGTAGATATTGGCAGATTCTACCCTGACAGATACTAAGCAACAGACCCAAAGTAGGTGGAGGCTGGAGTGGAGGTGGGTGTCCAGCAGCAAGAACAGGAGTATAGTGGTGTAGCAGTGATCAGTGGAGCAGTTGTAGGAGCCAGTGTGGTGAGTGAATTAATGTTGAAGAAGACTGTTTACCTAATGAGGGTACACAAGTGGTGGATTGGTGTGACATGGAGAATGGCTGTCGTCTGAGTGGCCCACCTAATCTAGCTCTACCAAGGTGTTGTCTCATTTATTCTAATATTTCTACCATGAATCGATAGACAATATAGTTATGTAAAATTAGCTTTATCATGGACACGCTTTATTCTGCTCAATTAGTTTCATGGCAATTTAGTCAGGATTATTGTAATCCTGTATTTTCAAAAAAGAGAGAAAGAAATTTTAACCTTCAGTAGGTGTATGCTGCCACACATGTTCTTTGTTTAGCGTTAGTGGACTTTAACCTAGACTCTGTCCTTGTGACCGCAGAGAGACTATGGGGGTCCTCTGGCCTGCAAGAGCAGTGACTGCTGGGTGCTGGAAGGAGTCATCATCCCCATGAGGCGTTGCGGACACCCGGGCCAGCCCAACATCTTTATCCGGGTGTCAGTCTATGTGGACTGGATCAAAAAGGTCATGGAAATGACTTAGAGGCCCACCTCGTGCCATTCAGCAGTGACTTTTCTTTTGGCTCAACTTTGCCCACACTCGTAGCCTCCTCCAGAGCCTGCACGTCATCTGTCAGTATGCCTTGCTCTGTCACACATGTCATTTCATTCTATTGTACTGCACAGATCATCAGACACACATTGTTGCATGTACACCAACAAAGCGTGGGTGTGGGACTGCATGTCAAACATGTTAGCGTCTGTCCCATGTAAACGCCTTCTCTCCCTTAACCGCAAATGCCTCGGCCCACACTGTACCCTTCCCCCTCCCTGTGCCCAGTGGAACTCCAAAATACCTTCTTTGCCCCCCAGCCTCTAAAGAAATCCCTCCTCTGCCTGTCTTTTGATGCCTGCCCCCACCTCTAAAGACATGCCTTTGTGCCTTATGCAGAACTGTATGCGCTGCACATTCTTTCTAGTTCTATAGGAGGATTTTTGTAACCCGGTCCTGATGAGCCCACGGAATTCAGCTTAAATAAACCTCAAGATCAGAGTCCATTGGAATCTCAGACCCAGTACCAGTGAACTCACTCTGTCTCATGTACACTCGCTCCCTCTCTCTGCTCTCACAACTTTCTCTGTCTCTCTCTCGTCTCTAACTACTTTCTCTCACTGTCTCTCTGTCTATCAGTCCCTATAGTCACAACCCGTTTAGACACACTCTATTGCTTTCCCACATACTAAATGACTGTACCTGTGTGCTCAATAATATACTCTCAGCTTATGATTGCATTATGAATTGAAATTGGCAGTTTATCTGTTTTGATTTGACTGTTATGCTTTTCACTTTCTTAATAGGATGTCTATAGCAGCTAACTAATTCAATAAATGACTGTACTATTTTTAGTAAATGGTTGTGCAAAACAGATGTATGATTAATAAAAGTCCTCTAAGACTTCTACACATGCATTGTCTATTCAATTTAAAATTTCAAAATTACATGATTTTTACTGAAACTTTTAGTTGCTAGGATATACATATTGACATAGATCAGATCCTCAAACCTGTTCTGAAATGTATGAACAGGTTCTGTAGAGAATTGTTTTTTAAAGACAAATTACTGTTTTGAGGTAGGGCCTACTAATTATAACTTAAGGCAATTGCAATGGATCCCCACATGTTCGGTTTATAAGAAGCTACTTACTGTTTGTAAGGTGTTTATTGATGTGAAACAAGAATCCTATATGATGATCATCGAGTGGGTGGTCCAGTAAGGGGCGGTTCAATTTTTTTCACTTATCCTACCCCCACTCTCTCGTCCTGAACCATGCTTTAATAGAAAAAGTATGCAATACATATATGCAACCCACATAGGCTGCTTCAGCTGCGGTGTTCGTGACTGAACGACAACTATCACTAACTCGAGGACAGACACAAGGAGAGCGAAAGACAGAGCGAGAAAGAGAGCGAGAGAGCGAAAGGGAGGGAGGGAGGTAAAGCAAGAGAAATACTTTTGAAAAACACCCCGACAATTAAAACTTCAGCGCTTTATTCAAGAAAAGGCAACGTGTTGAAGTGAGGTAAGTAAAACATACCATTATCTATGGCATTGTTTCTTATGAGAATGTACAACCTGGTTTTGCTAAAAGCATGTTTTAGAAAATATTTTTTTGTTACAGTAAAAGTAAACTAAAACACCTGCATTTAATTTTGTTTAAACTTACTTGGGTATCATCCTGAGAAACAGCTCTGAGTGTTTCATGGTCGCATGATGCCAATATTTTGGAAATAAAAGCTTGCGGTGAAATCATTGTTGTTTTGGTATCCGACATGTAGCTGTAGAAAAAAAAATACTTCTTAAGGCATAAGCATGGGTTTCGTTAGACGTGACAGCTAACGTCCCTTGCCAGCCACCACACATTTTTTTGTAGTTGTCAAGGAATGCACAGAATGTGTTATGGTATACCAATTGTCACCCGTAACTCACTTAGTTCATCATACATCATATGATTGTTTTCTGCCTCCTTTTTGGTAACAGGTGGTCTTTGATTAAAGCACTACGCTTCACGTGTGTTTCATAACGTTGTTATTGACACGCGACTTCCTGATTCGATACAGTGCTGCTTCTAAATTAAATCATTTATATTTCGTTGCTTTTCTGTAATTTGTCCTTTTTTGTCAGTCTTTTAAGCACTGCTTTTGTTGAATCGACAGTTATATTTGGAGATCACCTTGTGTTTGGGGAAACATCAAACTTAAGAATAACCACATTTTTAAATATGAATTGTCGAGCAAGACTCAAACCTGAATGGTTGAACATACCGTTAAACATTTGAAAATAGAGTATTGTAAAATATAAATTATAGAAATTCAACAAATGTTTAGGCCTACAAATAGATCTGGTTTTGTGTCGTACTTGTAGGTATTCTTGTAACAAAATTAACATAGAACAGGTGATTAACATCTTGACATTTATGAAGGAGCAGATATTCAAGTGATGTCACTAAGTTTACGTTATAGTACATGTCACCAAGACATCCGAGGCCCCATAGTTGCCAAGGCGAGAAAAAACAAAACAAATAAACAAGCGAATAAACAGTACACACCCACAATGTGACAAAAAAACCTAGAGAAGAGATCGGATAGATAGAGGATAGGTTAGGTCTAAATTTTGGCAAAGATATATTGAGTTGTAAATATCTGTACTACTTTTAGTCACTGTAGATCATTCTCATATTTCCTTCAGTGTGCCAAGCTCCTGTCTGTATCCGCATAAACCTTCCGTGAATTATACCAAGGCTTATATTAAGTAGTTCTCACGCTCACATGGCAAACGTTATATGCTTAGTGTAAGTCTCAGTTAGGATTTTATTGAACATTGAATATTTTTTCATGATGAATTGATTTAGTTAAAGGGACATAAACTGAAAGTTGTATTATTATTATTATTATTATTATTATTATTATTATTATTACTATTATTATTATTATTATTATTATTATTATTATTAGTAGTAGTAGTAGTATTATTATTATAATCAAAACAAATACACTTTCTCACAATCTCAACATCTTTCTTAGGTGTGCCAAACCTTACCCTCTGGTCTGCATCAGATTTTCTTTAAGACCTCCTGCTGACACCTCCACCCTTGGCCTCCAATGCCCACACCCCCCTGACACTGGTGGAACGACACAAGGATGAGCAACAGTGGTACCAAGGAGCCATCTCCACAGCCTGACGTGGCCCAGGCCCCTGCCCAGCCGCCACGCAGAGGCCGGGGCCGTCCACGTAAACCACAGCAGGTGCTCCCATGATCACATACTATGACAAAAAAAGGAGGTCATGATAAATAAGGAGCAATTGTACGTGTATTTGTCAGCATCCAGAATTTACTGTCTGAACCTCATTTTTATTTAGCTGCTGTTGTGGTCCTTTCCTCCGTTTCCAGGCAGCCACTGGCCCCCCAACTCCAAAAAGGCCGAGAGGACGACCCAGAGGAAGTAAAAACAAGGAGCCTCGTGCGACACCAAAGGTACCAGTGTAACAACACTCTAAAGCATGTTAAAATGGAATTGGAAGCCATTTCTATTAACACCTCAAAGTAAAGCAATTGAGCACATCACAAGAAACCAATGTTAACTTTTATGTATTTTATTCACATGCAACAAAGGTCTGAAGTCTAGCAATCACTCTGACCTCTGACCCTCATTCACTCTCTGTCCTAGAAAACAGAGCCAGTTGGGGAGAGAAGACCCCGGGGCCGACCAAGGAAATGGGTATGAGACGATCCTACTGTCTAACTTAATCAAATTTATTATGCACTTCAAATGCATTCATTTGTTGTATTAAGGACATTGTATTTGCATATTTATGTCAATGTCACATCAGTAGGGGCAACAAATTGTCTAGATCTGTTCCAAAATGTATGAGCCCAGTTGCATTTTCATCCACAGCCCCAGAAAGTACCTCAGGTGCAGGTTGAAGAACAGCAGGTAAGACATACATGCATGGGTTGCAGTTTGACCTCGGCATTAGTGAGGCCCGTCTGGAAGTGGGAGGCAGTGTGTTTTATTCTTCAATCCGACAGAAGTGTATATGCAAGTTGCGGAACAGTTCTGTAAGATAACCTGGTAACATGTTAACCACAGTACCAATGTACCCTTGAGCAAGGCACTCTACCACTGTGCCAGGTGCACTGCACTGTGACTGTGTGTGTGTGTGTGTGTGTGTGTGTGTGTGTGTACTGTTTAGCTAAAAAAAAACACATTTGTGTGCACCAAGCATTATTTTCCAGAATTTTGTTAGGATCAATTCAGACCTAGTGATGCTGTTGAGAGACTTCTTTTCATTCAGCTCGAAACCTTTACTAATTTGGAAATCAACAGATTGCACAAGTCCTGTTCTTGCTCAAAGAGGCTAGTGCTCTTGATGCCCTCGGCTCTCTTATCGCCTTCCTCACTACTGGGAACTGTTTCAAAGAGAGAGACAGCTCTTCAAGAACTGAAACCGTTAGACATCTCTTTCTCTGAGGCACACGCAAGAAGTTGAAGAATGAGTCAATTTCTTGAGGGGAAACCTAAGCTAACTGCCTCCCTGGCTGTTCGTTTCCTGGCATAACCGTCCTTTTCCTCAAATTTGTAACAGCCAAACCTTACATGTAAAAGAACTCTCATTGTAATGTTTCATATTGACACTGGGATCTGGCTACTCTACAACACACAGACAAGCAAACTTTACATGCACTTCCATGTTAGCAAAAGCTAAAACAAAGTAATGGTAACTGGGGTCTTCTTTTGGTCACAGGGTCCATCAGAAAAGCCCCTGGAGGGTCCTTCCGAATCTGGGTGCACAGGAGCCCCTTCATCTCAGGTTCCAGTGCCAGAGGTCGCAGGGGAGTAAACAGCATGCCTAGCTACCTCAGTGATTGGCATTTGAACATACAGGAGGACAATCCAACCCGGGTAGAGGAGTTGAAGAACAACAAGGAGAGATGGAAAGTGCTGCAGTAAAAGAGCTTTTTCAGTGTTGGCTGGTCCATCTCATCGGTTGGCTCAATTATGGGCGTATCTTTGATTAAGCATTTCATTTAGCATTTGATCAATAGGTTGGGCTGATTAAATATCTGCTCTGCCAATTTAAATTAGGAACTGACTGACAGAATAAAAGAGTGCGTTGCTGTGTGTGGGGTGTAAGATGGGGAGAGAGAATTTGTGGTTTAGTGTGTTAATGGTGGAGGGATGGAAGGAAGAGGGTTGAGGAGAAGGAAGCAGCTGCTGTCTCCACAGTGTACGCACATGTAGAACCACATTCGGATGGGAGATGGTGAGAGATCGGGAACGTTCAGTTCGACGGGAGCTTTACTCAAGGATGATTTAACCCTTTCAATGAAATCCTTTCACAACCTCACACGTTATAATGTAAACTGTGTTCCCCCTCAGGTTGTCACTGTGACTTTATACCTCAGCGTTCTCTCAAACCTCAGGTACCTAGCCATTCATAGGACATGTCAACGTCTCGGCCTACAATCTACTTGATTTGCTGTGCTGTTTGTTTGTGCATTTCTGACCTGTACGATGCCTCGATGCACAGACCGTATACAGGCCTCAATTCACCTCAGTATCTTACCCTTCAGTCTACCTCAGGACCAGAAAAGAACACATGCTCCACTCTATGATGCACGCACACCCACATATATGCACAAACAACACAATTCGGTGCACAACACACAGAGTGCAAAACCTTTTCACTCTACTGTGTAGTTTTATGTTCAATATCATTGTTACATGGATTAGGAATTAGAGGTTAGTTTGCAAATCGTTCTTGTGGAACGTAGAGGACGTTGAGAAATGCTATTACTTGCAGTATTGATAGTTCTTTCAACTCTTCACATTTTTTATCTTAAATGTCGTTTATGTGTTGTCACTTTGATGTCTGCTGACACTGTTTATTCCATACCACTCTGATTTAAGTCTTTGGTTCATGCTCTGTTTCTGACACAGGTGTTAAAGGTACACGGCGAAAGACAGTCTAACACAGCCATTTCATGTCTTATTCATTTGTCCCTTGTGTAACATTCTGAGTATGTGTTTCTAGTGTACGAAAAGCAGATTGAATGCACAAAATTTGTGGTTAGCTAATTGTGTCGCTGTTATTTGTCATATGGACCACTATGCTGTAAAAGCTTTTCAGCCTGCAAAATTATAATTTAAGAATTCTAGGTTTGGGTGCTTGCTTTTTGAAAATTCCTTTATTTGATAAATGTACTGTAAGGTGACTTTTTTATACTTGATAAACTTCAACTTGAATACAGAATAACGCAAAAACGATGTGCTATATTTTGCTACTGTCCTGTCTTTTGTGATTTGTGTAGGTGTGTGTCTGGATATTTGACCAATAAAGGGTTACATTATTTTGTTTGACATACATTTATAGCACATTAATTATCTTAAGAACTGTTGCTTTATATTTTAATGCATCACTGAAACATACATTGCTCCATACTCAGTAGAGAACATTATAGTGAGGGTGAGTGTTCACATAAGTAGTGTGTCTTATCAAACTAATGGAAGTACATAGATATCTATTTTAAACAAATATGATTGCAGAACATTTAGATTTAGATTCCAACAGTCATTCCAGCAACAATGTTCAATAAAGTTGCAGAAATGCAGTGCCTTTAGCACAGTTTGACAACAGTGCAAGATTGTTCAAATGACACAGTCAACGTCCACTATTTTTCACTGAAAACAACAAGAACATGAACAACAGTGAAATATGAAAATAGCGGGAGACAATCACAATCATAGACCTCACCACAACTAAATAGCAGGATCCCTTTTAGCACCCCTGAAAAACATTACCCAAACGTTCATTGATTCCATGGATTTCAATCCAGATTTCCCTTTTTTCTTGATTTCTTCCTGAGCAGCATTATTGTCCATGATGAGAAATCGAGCCCACACCACAGCTGACAGAGTTGTTATGCATTGAGAGCGTTGGCTACATCTGTAAAGACCAGGCGACTTGGTCTCTGTGTGGTCCCTTGGGATGCCGTGAGAGTCTGCAGGGAGGTGGAAAGCAGGAAGAAGAGGGTTGGCAATGCTTAGGTAAAAGTATAAAAAAAACTAACAGTCAAATACTACTACTACATAATCGCAGGACCAATCCATTACAATCATCAAGTTGGTAACTTTACAAAGTGTTGAAATCAAGCTATAAGTGTTTTAAAATGTAACGTTAACACTGTAATGGGACAGAGCTTTTCCGTGAGCTTTTCCGTGAACCTAAGTCTGACTTCCAACCCTTTTCTCAAGACACATCACTGCATCTGATTTCCTTCCACCCTGACATACACTTAAACGAATAGACCCAACGTTTTTCAAAACACCTGGCTAATATATATCCTTTACCCTCTTTTAGGACGTAAATCACTGGCGTTGGTTATTGTCACTGGGTGCTCATATAAATGAAAGACAAATAAATAAGTGGAGATCTAGTGTGCTAAATTTCACCTCAATAATCAACTATCATGTGTCAATGTGCGCAGAGGATCACCTATTTTGCATGACCTCTCTGCCTACCCACTCGCTGTTGTGCCAAGAGCTGTGGCCGCTCTGGATACACAACACCACCAAAAATTTCTTCCCAGCAGTTAGTCAGATACATCAGTAACCATGGTTCCCATACGACCCTGAACAGCACACAGTTCATAGTGAAGACACATGTTCACAGTTCTCCGCCTGGAACCAATAATGAGTCTGCAACTAATGGCCTTGACATCTGTTTTTCCTGGGGGTGAAAAGGTGAATGAAACTGATAATCACAACGGTGATGTCATGAAATTATATTTCTGCTATTGAAACATTTTAATAAAGACTTCCACTTAAAAACACTCTTATTACACTTTGTGATATGAAGGACAAATGATAGCAATTGAGGGAACTCGTGGAGGTTGCACACCAAAGAGAGTATGTGAAAGGAAAGAATGGGTGTAGCGTCTGAGAAGGGTAAGGCTGTGTGCGTTAGCCTTGGGATTTGAACTTTGCAGGGCACATTTAGCAAAGCAAAGTTTTTAAGTGCTGTGTTAGATAGTTTGCCACGAGTTGCGCTTTTTACTATGACTATAGTTCTGATTACTGAAACTGTGAGAAAGAATCATATAGGTTAGGTTTGGTGATGGGAAAAGGTCAGAGGACACACCAAGTGGATACTTTACCATCAGTGACTTCTACCATAATGCCATTGTCAAAACTTAAAAGAAATAGGGGAAAAAGTACATTAATAAGAGGGCATGCATTTGCAATATGCTTTGAAACATTAAAACATATATATCCTTAGAAAATCATAGTAACTGAGTGCTTTTCAAAAATTCAAATAGGTATGATACAAATCAAACCAGGATAATCACCAGAGTGATAATCTAGCTAAAACAAGTTTTCGTATCAAGTTGAATAAAAATATGGATACTTCTGTGAGTACCTTGGCATTAGGACCGGACAAGCTTCCATCGCGGCCATGGTCTAGTAGTTCCTGTTCAAGGTCATCCTGTTCCTCTGCAGGGTCAAAGTTTAACATGGGCATGAGCTGGTGCCTCAGCTTCTCCAGCCTGCAGAGCAGAGAAGGTGCAGGGTAGAGCTGGGGTAACAAGAGCTTTCCAAGAGGGGTTTTTAAGTTGTTTTAACCGCAATCTTCTTAAAACATAGACATTTCTGTACTCACCTCTTTCGTTTTCGGATATACAGCATCTGAGGAAATTATGATAAGGGACAGAGAGGAAAACTTATTGTAAATCATTTAAGAAAAAAGGAACAAACCCCTCTATTTTTGATGAGTTCTGATGTACACCTTATTCACGCAAAGTATTTTAATTTCACTGATGTACTCGCTCACCAAAGCACTTCTAGCACCCTGACAAATGTTGTCATCTACCTTAATAGATTACAATATAGCTAATTGTATTTATGGGGTCCAAATGAGTGACGATGACTTACAATGACAAATGCCAGGCCAATGACAGTGATAATGCCAAACGGGACCAGAACCATTCCGATCCCTGAACCCTCCACAGCCACCTCTGGAAGATTGGTAGTGTTGAAGCTGGTCTCGTTAGTTGTTATGGTTACGGTAATTAGTGGCTGAATAGTTGCTCTGGATGTGACATTATCTCCTTCCGCTCTGGTTGTGGTGGTGGGTGACAGAAATGGTGTGGGGACAACCGTCGAGAGAAAGCTAGCAGTGGCCTTGGCTGTTGTCAAATCCATAGTGGCGGAGAATCTTATTCCACTGGAGGGATGGACGTTTGTATAGGTTTCCTGTGTCTTAGCCTCCAATGTGTGTCATGGCTGACACAGGTTTCCCATCCCTGACGTGGAGACTGATGCGCCACTGGCAATACATTGGGTTGGAGAAATGCCTATAGAAATAAAAATGTACACCAACATTATCCAAACAAATCTGAAGCGATAATCACCTTACACTACAGAATTGTTTGTAGGTGATTGGTTTGATGATTGTCTGACTTATATTTTTCAACTAAATAAAGGATTTCAGGGCTTAAAACAACCCTTGAATCCAACAGAAAGTAACTCATAACCAGTTGAGCCAGCGGGGTAGTGGTGGGTGTTGTGGGAAGGATGTGGGCGCCAGAGCGGCAAAAGAAAGTGGCAGAAGAAACCAGATAAAATACTGAGGAAAACAAATCCCCAGAAATGTAGCATACAAAGGGAGGAGATGTGTTGAAATACATATGTTCACTGTTAAAACTAAATCTGACTTGCACCCACACATGATACCGCATAAGGCCTGTGTGTTGACGTGTGTGTCTCTGTCTGTGTGTGTGTGTTTGTGTGAAAAGCATAGGACTTACTAAGTGCACACATGCACACACACACACACACACACTCACACACACACACACACTTCACTGTTTGAATTCACCAGATCTGGAAGGCGTTAAATAAATTAATTAAAAAAGTGACATGTTCAGAAAGCATAGCATACTCTTTTTTTTGGATTTGATGTGCTACTCACATTTTGATGTGATGCTTCTAAATTTAATATCAACACGCTATTAGAGTATAAATGCTGACTCTGCTTGTGTACAAGGACTGGTGTGAGAATTAAAGACAGGTTACTGTTAGGGTATGGGTCAAATGTAGTCATTTATCATGCTTTTTCATAGCATGTACAGAAGTATACTATAGACCATGTTTGACATTAAAACACCAAACATCAATTTAAATTATATTGATAAACCACAATTTAAGTGTCCCTTATTTGTCATTCAAAACATATGTATGTTGGCATTTATTTTTTGTATTGTTTTATGCAGGTAAGCGTAATCTTTCTGGAGTTGCTCACAGTCAGATCTAGTCGACGGCTCTAGTCAAAAGGTTTGCTAGGTGTTTAAAACTTCCGTTTCATTCACTTTAAACTTTTTTTTGGGAACTCATTTAATGGCTGAAGTGTAGAGCAACACACTAAAACAAAGGCACATCCCATCTTCTTTAGTATGCACCCTGCCTTTCCGCTTCCTTAACCAGGAACATGTGCAGCATAATATAGCAACCAATCGCAACATAGAACTCAGTTCAGCCTTTTCCATTGTCCAATTAGAGATCAACCACACACAAAGAACAACACAAAGAAGGTCCACACTATATACATATACGTGCATATGCCTAATTAATTAAATTAATTAATTCCTCCATTCATTCATTCATTATTGCCACCTCAATCTATCTATCTATCTTGTGCTCATGTTTAGTGTTCATACTAACACGCCTCTTCATTTTGTGAGCAGGATATTAGCCCTGGACTAATCCTACCTGCGTAACAAACAAGCTCCTACCCTACATGCCCTCTTAGATTAGTAATATACCTACCTTTTCTTGATGTGTTTGTGAGCAGAATAAACAGGCACTGTAGCAAGGATATAGACAGAGGAGGGATCCTTTCCCTCTGGAGAGAGAATGTTTGCTTCCTCATACACCCCGCCTCCCCTGCTTCTCACAGATGATACACAGGCACTGCTGTGGTAAGCTGTTTACATGGAAAAAAACAGCCATTCTCACTGCAGATGGAGCCCACACCGAACAACCTAGTCCATACAGCAGCAGCCTCTAAGAGAACCCCTTCCCTTTCTCTTTAGCTTTGAGAATCTACTCCCCCCTATTCTGCTCTTTCTTTGGTTTCAGATAACAAAACCAGCTCCAGGGATGCTGCAACCAGAGAGCTGTGATCCAAAGCTCTCTCCCACATTGCTATGTAATTGGTCCAGTAGGCTGCCAGTGACAGCTGTGATTGGCCTCCTTGGCTGTCTATCTGGCTTTATAGGGATGAGAATGGGATTTAATGGCTCTGCACAGCAGATGCTGTCAAGCCCAAGTTTATGACAACATCCGGCTGGCCAACCTAAAGAAATTAACCCTTTTGTTTCAACAACATTTATTTTTTATTTTTTATGAAGATTCGCCAAATCTAAACCACAAGGATCTTTTCTCAATGTGTTTTTTTAAATAATGAAATTGATTTGTTGAACACACATTTATTTTATAACAGAAGATATAAAAAGTAATAAGCCACATTTGATTTGTTATTGCACTACCGATGTATGCACTTTTCTTCAATGTGTGATTGGCTCATTAATTCATCTTAAAGGAGTCCCCGGTCATCATGGCAACAAATTCTGGAGGAATGAACAATGAAAAGACAAACGTTTAGAATCAAAGTCAAAATTGGTGGCACAAATGCATTTATTTTGCATCTTGTAACACAGAAGCAGATTTGTATACTTACCTTCATAGTCAATTGTTCCATCTCCATCTTTATCTGCCTCTTTCATCATCTGCTCTGCCTCTATCTCACTGAGTGGTTCACCAGCATTCATCAACACATATCTACAATAGAGGGAGAAAACTATTACCTAATGGGGGACATTCCCAAGACTGGCTGATAGTTCCTCAAATGAGTGTGATGGACTTACTTGAGCGTGTTCCACTCTATATATCCCTTGGATTCTTTGTCAAACACTTTGAACGCCGCTCTCAGCTCAGCATCTTGATTCTTTGTTCTTTCATGATAGAGTGCCATCAGACCCAGAAAGCTGTCACAGTTGAAAGCCCCTCTGCCTGTTTTATCGCAAAAAATTGCTTCAATATTGATCGAGCCAAATTATTTATATTTGGTGTCTTGGAGCTTGGCTGTAGGGCATCAAGTTGTGGTCATATTAATTGTAACCACAAGGATTCACTTGATTTATGTTCCCCATGTTAGGGATGGTGAGCCTTTGGATAATGCCTCTGTGGACAGTACACAGCGCCTGTAGGAACTACACTACCAAACGATTCAAACTGAAACACTGACATCTAGAGATGACAGGTAAACGTTGCAGTAAGAACAAGAACTGATTCTACTACTTAGATAGATGTAGTGTAAGACATTTGACTAAAACATAAGCAGGCAAGAGTTTCACGGTTACCATTTTTGTCCACATCTTTGGCCATCTGTACAAGCTCTCTCTTGGTGGGATTGATGCCCATCAGGCTCATCAGTCTCTCCAGCTCCTGTGTCTTCACATCTCCATTTCCCTCCTCGTCGAACATCTCAAACACACCCTTATACTCTGTGATCTGTTCCTGTGTAAGTTTGCTTGCCTGGGTAAAAAACACAATGTGTAAGAACACCCAATCCTAGATATCTGTGATGGATCCCAATTCAAAATAACAAATATTCAACTGTAAATGGACCAGGACAGTGGTTGAATTGATGAAAATAAATGAATTGAACATGAATAAATATGTTATATTTCAAAACCAATACAATGCGTAATATTGCACTAAATGACCTGGTCGGAGGCCAACCACAGCTCCTTAGCTTATCCCTAGTTTGTTCCGTTTGTACAGTGTCTTTGAAGTTATTAGAAAGGTGCTTACAAATCCCATGTATTATTATTATCATGAATAAAAGACTACACTCACCATTTGTTCTGACTTCAGAGAAACAGTTGACTGAAGAAGCTGGTATGCCAATGTCCACTTGCGAGTGAGACTAAGTTTATCTTTTACATTAGCTACTCATACTCTGTGATTGCCTTTCCCCTGAGTTTAGTAAAGCTTAAATGATGACCTTTTATGGTTATGAGAGGATGGGCCTACCATTCAGTCAGTCAGGAATTATCTGCATTTTGTTGCACAGTTTCAGCATTTAGTTAAATTGTACATGCAGAATAACCAAAATACAGCCAAATGTTAGTAAAGCTTTAGCAAATCCATTGGCTTGTATTGTTGATTAAGAGAATCTAGAGGCAATGATTTTGTAATGGTGACTAGATTCAGTTGGTGACATCACTGCTATGGGACCTGCTATTAGTTTTCAGCCAGCTTCATTTTCAGCAGGTGCTGTGCATTCCCCAATGAATCTCTTGAATACACCCACCAAACAAGGAGGCAAATTAGAGCCAGTGGCTCTTTCACATAATTAAATTTTTTCCTTACCTCAAATGAATCAATGGAAACAAATAAGCTTTGAAACTTGTGTGTTGCTAGTTTTAAAACATGAATGTCATGTTCCACTTTAAATAGATTGGTTGAAATACTTTTTTTTTTACATAAGATCTCAGACTGGGTTGAATGAGGAACAGAGAAATTAAAAATGTATATTTTACATTTAGCTAAACCTAATCAGGGGCACATATTAAATACATAAAGCAAATTTGATTTGTATTATTATTATATTCTAGTTGCTGGAGCAATCATAATTTGGCAAGCACAGTATGTTACCTACAATAATACCTACAATTACCTACAATAATAATCATTGGAATACTACTGTATTATCCCAAATAATTGCTCATTTCAATACATTTCCAAATACAAAGGATAGTATATACATTTTGCAGTAATTCAAGCCGAACATTTAGAGACATTTAATTTAATGTTAAGAAGGAATTAAGTTGAGAGCAGACGTTATTGTGTTTTATATAGTAAGCTATCGTTCATGCATGTGTTTTAATTGACTGATCTACTCCAACACAGTTTGAAACATTTTAGACAGTAATACGGTAAGTACACAATGAATGTACTCGACTACAGGCAGCTATTTATTTGATACCAATTAGAGTAACAACCAAGAGATACTATCCTAAAACATTACTCATAGAAATTATAATTTTTTTAAAGTAAAAAAAAAAAAGGCTGCCAAAGTTGGCTTTAGTTTAGACCATATAAAGGTTGCTTATCTGCCTTACACCTGATGACTTCAACATGCCAGGAGAGTTCTGGAAATAATAAGACCTATGTAAAATTCCTGACTGACTTTACTAATGCATTTAGTGTTAACTGCCATCCCTGGTGAAAGACTCGAGTGTGGAATGTAATACATATGTGTATTTCCTCCCCTGAGATTGTGGACAAACATCTGTTGATGGTCAGGTGTGTTGCGCTGCCAGCTGGAGCCTATCAATCTATATGTCAACTTTATTTGTGGAATCAAATATGGATGATCTTTCGTCCAAAGCAAACCTTCCCTGCTATAATCTGAAAGGCATACTAAAGTCCATTCTTCAATATGGACCCGTCCAAGCAATGTATACTTTTGGCTGTTCTATTAGGTTAAAAAAATATACTTGAATTCTTCACACTAGGGAATGTATAGTGGTGTACATTTAAAAAAAAATTATGTATACTCTGTATTCCGTGTTGCCGGTTGACAATCATATTTGTTCTCTGTTTGAGCAATATTTTTGAAGAAATAACCTAACCTAACACTTCAACCTCCGTTTAATGCTTTGCTGCTGCAGGCTGGGGTTTCCCATAGATTATTGCAGGGTTACCGCGCCCATCCTTGCCGTTCTTGGTTGATGCTGCCAGTAGTTAGTGAATACAAAAAAATAAAGATTTAAGTTGAAATAAATTAAGCAAATGTCTTGCAGAAGAAAATTGTACAAATGTATCACTTTGTAATCGGGACTTGACATATGTGAATGTGCATGACAGGCTGAGACTCGTGCATATAGCTAGTGGGTGTGATTTCCCCCTCCCCTTTTCATTTGGTTGAGGTTGTCAGGCTTGCCTAGCTAGGTTAACGTTCCGTTCGGGAAGAGCAGCTCCTTGGAGAAAAAAAAACTAGCTAGCCGATGTTAGCTAGTTTCTAAGCTAGCTATTCACGGGTTTTCGTTGATGCTTGGATTGGAGAGATACACCTTTTCCTTCACCAATCAATGCAACAAAACATTACACAAAATCAAACTCAAATTGAGAAAAAGGTAAGAGGAACCTCATATGTGTTTGAAATGGCTCAGATACATAGTTTACTAGCAAGTATTGGAATTATCTGATTTACGCTGTAACTGGTCGGGGGTGGGGTATCAAAGCTACTGCGAGCTACTTAGCAAGCCAATGCCTCGCAGTAAGTTCTATGAAAGCTGACTAGCAATTCTGGTGGGTTTGGGTTACTTTTTAGGTTATTTTAGCCTTACGTTTCCAAGTTCCATTATGTTGCTAACGTTGTTAATTTGTTAGTGTACACAGGTAAACCTCACTAGCAGTAAAATCCCCTAACGTTACTCAGATGAGAACGAGACTGGTTGGCCTGGTTAGGCTTCTAACCTTTGCTAAATGTTCACAGCGTGTCAGTTGCATTAGTATTAAGCTACATGCTCACACAAACTAGTGTCGTGTAAAAACACATTTCTCGTTTTGTCTGCACGAACTGACTGCTTTGCCAGTGTGGGCCATTAGTTAGGATTCCCGGATAGCTAACACGAATACTAGTCTGGCCTGGGCTTGCCCTGCAACACACCCGGTCACGGTGACTGTAATTAAACCAACGTTAATGTAGAATCATTATCCAATTAACAGGTCAATCTTTGTATTAAGATAAGATGGCTCGTCTAATATTACTTTCGTTCTTACGCTTGTTTGCCTCTGAAAAGGCATAGAATAATTCACCTTTGCATTTTTCCTACTCGACATTATTAGCTAGCCTCATTGGCTAACCCACTTGATAGGTCAGGTGAAGCTACCGTTAATTTTTAGCCTGCTAATCACATTAAATGGCCACTGGCTTTACCCACAGTGTATAGTTAACAGTAGCCTTCTAATTGGATTTTCAATTGCCAAACACTAAGTATGTTAGCCATGTTGGCTTGTGCCACTGACCCAGCAATGGACAAAATTGCGGAAGAGCAGTTGACACACACAGACTGGTAACTGCTAGCGCGTAGCTGGTGATGATGGCATGCATGGGCCTACTGTTGGGCAACGGTTTGGGGTGTAACTTTAAAGTGGGAACTTTATTTATTCCTACATTGTAAATAAATAGACATTACATTGTATTGAGTTTAGCTATTTAAATTAGAGTTGCACCAGGGGATTTGGAAATGGTCAATGGTTGTCCCCACATCCATATTTGCAAGAACAGGAATTTATGTAACGTTAGCACCCCTATTAGGCCCAAAGACAAAGTAGCTGGCCAGCTACAGCTAACTAGCAGTTTACAAGATGGCGTTTAGCTAAAGCTTCTCGGGTTCCCATCAAGGCATGTCAGATTAGTGTGCGATGTTTTGGCTTAGTTTCTCAATTTAACTGGGACTGGTTCGTAATGTTGACGACCATAATATATTGTATGGAATATGGGTAAACTGAATATTTAGTAATATTGGTTAGTGGCTCACAATTCAGTGCATCTGCTTCATAAGAGACAAGTTCTGTTCATGCTGAGGAGGAAGCGGTTTTAGCATTTAACATCACTGTTTCGTTTGCTAGTCCGGTAATCAAATATATGCAAATATGCTACAGCTGCAAGCAAATTGTGTTTATGCAAATGATGTATTGATTTGACTTAACCCAGTTTTATAATGTGTGACCCAATAAAAACTCTACTAGCATCAAATTTAAGTTGAGGTCGGTAGAGAACAATTTGTAATATTAGCCTGCAGGGTTGTTTCTTGGCCTAAATAGGTGGATCACCGTTTTGTCTGCTTGAATTGTTTGTGTTAACCTAGTACGCAACACTGGCTCTTTGAAAAGTATTTAAGATAGAAACCAAATCAGGAAAGGGAAAGGAGTGGCCAAGTGGCCTATTACTAGTGGAATTAGTTAGAAATACAGCTGCTTTATGGCTGTTGTATGTGTAAAACTTGGCTTATGTGCATCAGTGCATGCATACGTTTATCTCTTGAGTGGGAAAACATATTTCTGACCTGAACAGGCTTTTGCTAGCTGTTCCTCTGTTTAGTGAGCATGGATAGGATTAAAGATTTACTGTCCATGGATTTTAGCTTTTAGGATTATGGGCTTGGACAGTGATACCGCTGGTTATAGTTTTTTCTATGATCCAGCATTAGACCTATGAAATGAGTTGTGTTATCATGACACCGTGATGTTTTAACAGTGATTGGAGAAATTCTTAGTTGTTTATTGTTTTCTTTGATCAGTCATGCTGTTACTTTAGTAGACCTAGGTTGTGTAGCATTAAAAGCATAATCATAAAAATGAACAGTGACCAGCACAAGAACAGCTTTAAAGGTGGTTGCAGGGGAGTTGATAGGCTAACCGATCTACCTCGCAGCTGTGCAGTGTCCGTCCACTTAACAGTATGTTGCCGCTCAATACACAGATGTAGAGGTACTGTGCTCAGCTGGTAACATAGGAACCACCCTAGGTTAGAGGGAGCAGCAGACACAGACTGGCCTTAAGAGACCTGTGAGCAGTTTGTAAGCCACACCTCTAGGCTGTTTTCCACAACTCACTGTTTATCATGCAGTCAGCTGACCCTGATCAGGCGCTTGGAAAGGAGAAATGATGAAGCAGAAGAACTCCCTGTTGTAAGCATTTATGGATTTGTCCTAGCGGAAGGCACTAGTGGTTAGCTAGGGAATGTACATCCTGCTGTTCCGGTGAACTGATTAGGAACCCACTAGGCTGATTAACCATGGACATAAGTGAAGGGTGGATGAAGAAGGTCATTTGTTGGACTGCCATATTGGTGATAAAAAGTCTGACCTGGGAACACTACCGCTCTATTTGGCATGAGGTTACTTTAATCTGATGCCACAAGAGCTACTTTCTGTTATGTAATATTTATGACATGTTGAAGACCAATTGCAGAATTTGTGTCATTGACTTGTTTTATTTAATTTTATCTATTAGATTACCTTCAGTGATTCCTGTGGAAGTAAGCTGTTGGGTTTAGGGTTAGGTATGCACCGATCGTGAAATTCTGGGCCGATGTTTAAGATGACAATTTGGCCGATAGCCGATGCCGATGTTTTTAGGTCTATTTTGTTTTTGTTATTCATTCCCCCTTTTGTGCCAGGAAACAAAGACATTTTCATATAAAAAAAATTACTGTACTGTTTTGAATAGGGATGTTCGTCTTCATTACGAATTTAATCGATCAAGAGATTCAAAATAAACGGTTAAATTGAACAGTTTGCAGTCTCCTCTTTTGGTTGAAATTCATGGCGCGTGTGTGTTCGTGTCCTGTATATGTGTTCTGGGCCTTTAAGCAGCATTTGTTTGAGTGACGTGTATCACATTGCTGCTAGGAGACGATATAGAGAGCCTATGTCCGCCCTTTCCGGTTTATTGCCATGGGACCATATTCAAAAAATATGTATGGTAGTCAATGGCGAGAGACAACTTATCTTTTGATCTCGAATGAATTGTGCCATGAAGTACACATATGATGTTTGACAATTTAAAAGATAGTTTTGCATATCAAGAAAGTCGCAGTTTGTCGTAAAACATTTGAATTCATGGCGCGTGTGTGTTCGTGTCCTGTGTATGTGTTCTGGGCCTTTAAGCAGCATTTGTTTGAGTGACGTGTATCACATTGCTGCTAGGAGACGATATAGAGATCCTATGTCCGCCCTTTCCGGTTTATTGCCATGGGACCATATTCAAAAAATATGTAATGTAGTCAACGGCGAGAGACAACTTATCTTTTGATCTCGAATGAATTGTGCCATGAAGTACACGTATGATGTTTGACAATTTAAAAGATAGTTTTGCATATCAAGAAAGTCGCAGTTTGTCGTAAATCATTTGAAGTATAAGACTGTCAAAATACGTAATTAGAAAGACTACAAACCTAACAGTCACGTTAGGGCTAATGTTAGCTAGCTGACGTCACTCCTTTAACACTCACCGAAACCTTGCAAAGCAGGTCCCCTATGCTAGCTCTTACTGAAGCCACTCACTCTCCTTTCGCATAGCTGCCGATGTTATCATGGGCAACTTGTAATGATTTTCACATCTTTTAATACTTTCCCCCTTGTTCTAGGAGAAAGAGCTCAAATGTGCCAAAGTGACTGGTGACGTATACTGTGTGAGACGAGAGATGTAGTTCATTGAGAAGACTAACACAAAACTCAACATTACTTTCATGTTTTACGACAAACTGAGACTTTCTTGAGGTGCAAAACTCTTTTAAATTGACAAACATCATATGTGTACTTCATGGCACAATTCATTCGAGAGCAAAAGATAAGGTGTCTCTCGCCGTTGACTACCATACATATTTTGTCTGAACTAAGGACCCATGGCGGTAAACCGGAAGGGGCGGACTTAGGCTCTTTATAGTAGTTGCTTGCCGTTAGAGCTAAAGACGATCTCTGCCTGGGCAGCACGGTGGCCAAGCCTACATATTTTCATTCTTTGCATACACATCTTCATTCTGATCATCTTGCAAATATTCATGCCACACACATGCACATTTTAAATAGGGTAGATTTTTTTGTCAGATGAGAGAGAAACTAGTCCCACTTAAAAACATCTTGAAAGCTTGCAGAAAACCGTTGTCCTTAGTTTGTACCAGCGAGTTGGAGGACAAATTATGCCTGTATGGTCCAAGCCTACACAAAGCAGGCAAAAAAGAAAATGGAAGAAACACTTCATTTTTTAGGATCAAATCTGCAATGCTTCAAACTTTTTCATGCAAGTTGATATATATCTATATTTCATCACTGTAAATGTGTTATGTGCATAAAGTGTGAGATTGTATCTTTTGTATGTTCTTTCAGATCAACAAGTGTCCCGGCAGCTGGAGTGAGGCAACTTGAATAGCTTAGGAAAATGAGTGAACTCGATCAGTTACGCCAGGAGGCAGATCAGCTTAAAAACCAGATCAGAGTAAGCGCTCTTCTTTGTTTACCACAAATACTCAATTATTATCTGTTCAGGAAAACAAAGCTGTTATTGTGAAACCATATTTAAGATAAAACAGTTCTAACATAAGGCTGTATGCTTTTTTTATCTGTTTGCAGGATGCCAGGAAAGCATGTGCAGATGCCACATTATCTCAGGTAACATTTATACTGATTGGAACCACAAAAGTAGAGCCAGCTGAGCTCTAGAGTCAATAATGTTGGCCCAAAGTTACAGACCCATGTTCACTTATATTTTTGTTGCGTTAAACACAGCCAACCTTAAGTTGCATGGATTCACTGAAATATAGCAATCAAACTGAAATATTTTACAAAGATGGTTTTGGTGGGCCAGGAGATTGGTATCAAAATGTTCATACAGCTAACATTTGCCAATTGTGATTGTATCTTGACCAAATACATAATTAAATAGATCATACAAGTAAACACAGTACCTTAAACTGTTTGATTCTCTCACATAATACCAATAAGAAATACCACAATAAAACTAAAACATGGAGATTGACACATCGGCCTGTGTATGAAGTATCTCCTGACTGGTGCTGATTACATGACAGTTAAAATGTGCATTCCTTCTTCCGTAGATTAAAAGTAT
This sequence comes from Galaxias brevipinnis, assembly GCA_036023535.2. Taxonomy (NCBI): domain Eukaryota; kingdom Metazoa; phylum Chordata; class Actinopteri; order Galaxiiformes; family Galaxiidae; genus Galaxias; species Galaxias brevipinnis. Next base: position 62,011 of record JAVQIZ010071048.1, read on the forward strand.
ATATAATGTGTTGTGATTATTTCAATTTTCCTTTTACAAAACATGTTTCATTATAAAATAGGGGAAATTATTTTTACCTTTTCTTTTTTCTTCTTTAAAGATCACAGCCAATATTGACCCAGTTGGGCGAATTCAGATGCGCACAAGACGAACACTGAGGGGACATTTGGCCAAAATCTATGCCATGCACTGGGGAACAGATTCCAGGTAAACTAGAGTTGCAGCTGCCATAGGCATGCTCTCTCCCTCATCCGATATTCTATCTGATGTTATGCCAGCGTTTTAAACGATGGACTTGTGTTAAATGGTCGTAAAACAAATAATTCAAAAGGTGTTCAAGGACACTATGTTGTGTCATCTTTTATAATTATTGTTTTTTTGGCCTCATGGTTTAAAGTCTGTGTAACCATTGACATTAGAAAAGTTGTACTAATATATGTTTAAATACCAGTTTTAACCATGTGTGTTCTCCTTTAGGCTCCTTGTTAGTGCCTCCCAAGATGGCAAACTTATTATTTGGGACAGTTATACTACAAACAAGGTGACAACTTTTATTTGTGCAGTGCATTTTATGAATGTGTGATTTTCTGTTAGGAAGATTTGTTAAGACATTTCTCATCTTTTCGGTTGGTTAACTTTGGTGGGTTTTTTTTGTGTTTTGTTTTGTATTTGATTTTTCTCTTTCCCGACAGGTTCATGCCATTCCTCTTCGCTCGTCTTGGGTCATGACTTGTGCATATGCACCTTCAGGAAACTATGTAGCTTGTGGCGGTTTGGACAACATCTGCTCCATTTACAACCTAAAAACCCGTGAGGGAAATGTGCGCGTGAGCCGTGAGCTCGCTGGTCATACTGGTCAGTGTATTTTTTGCACCTTTGTGACTCTTTGCTTGTTAATCTGTGGTTGATAAAAATTTAACGACAACATTTCTAAATTCCAATAAATTCTCTCAACACCAGGCTACCTGTCCTGTTGTCGCTTTGTTGACGACAACCAGATTATTACAAGCTCTGGAGACACCACCTGGTAAGCAATGCAAGATCTCCCCTTGCAAACTGTCCAATGTTGTTGGATGTGTTTTGGTGTAAAGCTGATTTTATTAAAAGCTTTTTATTTTATAAAAAAAAGCCATTCTTACCAGACGTAATTTTTCCTATAGTGCCCTTTGGGACATTGAGACGGGCCAGCAGACAACCACGTTTGCTGGGCACACCGGAGATGTCATGAGTCTCTCGTTGGCTCCTGACACAAGGTTATTTGTCTCCGGTGCTTGTGATGCCTCCGCCAAGCTCTGGGATGTCAGAGAAGGCATGTGTAGACAGACATTCACTGGCCACGAGTCTGACATCAATGCTATCTGTGTAAGGATTGCATACATTTAAAGTTCTAATACAATTCTAAAATTATATCTATTTTTTTTTTTTTTTTTACTATTGGCAAAAGGTAATGATTTCAATTTTTAAGTCGGAGAGCAGATGTTTGTTTCTGTTCGCTAATGTATTCCTGTTTGGCTTGTAATTCACAGTTCTTCCCCAATGGCAATGCCTTTGCCACTGGCTCTGATGATGCTACTTGCAGACTCTTTGATCTGCGTGCTGACCAGGAGCTAATGATCTACTCACATGACAATATTATCTGTGGCATCACCTCTGTTGCATTCTCCAAGAGTGGTCGTCTCCTACTGGCCGGATATGACGACTTCAACTGCAACGTGTGGGACACACTAAAGGCTGACCGTGCAGGTGAGTTACTAAAGAATAACTTTGAGAATAGCAGCGTTGTTATGTGAGGTTTAAGTAGCTAATACATTTTTGTTTGTGTAATTTTAACATTCCTCAACAACTGATTTGCATTGCATGAGCTTAGTGTGTGGACATACAGGAGTGTGCTCTTGTTAATGCAGGTGTGTTGGCTGGACATGACAACCGTGTCAGCTGCCTGGGTGTCACTGATGATGGGATGGCGGTTGCAACAGGATCCTGGGACAGTTTTCTGAAGATCTGGAATTGAGGCCTGAAGGTGGTAGGCCCTTTTTAGAAGAGACACTTTTGATCCTTATTATTATCAGCTCTTTAGATTTCCCTGGCTCACACTGAATTCTACTAAGATTTTTACTGTCCTGGGAACATAAAGTCTTTATACTGGTAGATGAGGAGAAATGCATCAGAGAGAAAAAAAGTTCCTCTACATAACATGAGATTTACTGCACTAGGGGTCAAATACAGCAGTCAGTTTTGAGGCAATTTCTCAGAGGAATCTGTTCATACAAATAGTAAACATTTAAATCCTGACAAAAGCAGTGCAAGCAATTGACTTTGCCTTGCAACTTTTGGAGAAGGACTTTCTCTATTTTAATATATCAGAAGAACATAGATTATTCTGATTGTTGTTGTGATTTTTGTTTTGCATGTTTGAGATTTTTAAGTGTTTCAGGCAATGAGGAGATTCTTCAAATTCTGAAACTGTCCTTTCCTTTTATACCTTAGATGTTCTTTTAACTCCAAAGTTGACTGGAAGACCATTACAACTTCAGAATGTTATATTTCACAGCATCTTCAACACCGTTTTAACTGACTTGGACACCACAAAAACTAAGGGAAACCAATGCCTTTCCTACACAAAGAAGAGCACAAATGTTTATCACCAAGCTAAAAAGAGGATTTCCTGTGATATCAAATCAGAAACTTGTGCATTCCTTCTTGGACCATGTTATGTTACTTTGAAAGAGAAAACAACACTATGATCCCATGCAAATATATTTGTCTCTAAAGCAAATGTTGGAGCATAATTGTACAAATTATTTAATTTTTTTTTGTTGTTGAAGAATTCTATTCTCTGATGGTTTGTTAGTTATACTCGATGGCTTTCTTTTTGTCATGTTTCCTCAGTGGTTTAAGATATGTTTGAAATTAAAGCTTGTCTTTTTAATCCAGTTTAATCATGTAAGAACGATGAAAGAATATTAACATACTGAAAGCATGAAAGCAAAGGCTTGATCAGATTACATGAGCAGCTTTCATTATGTCCTTGATATATTTATATACTAGCTGTTTTTGTTTTATCACAGCTTTTTGCACATGAAGAAGCTTTGCCTCTCAACTAATACTATGTTAACTAACCAAGCACATGCTATAAATTGTGATGAATGCTCATTCCAGTACAAAAAGAGTTATGAGTAATGTTCTCCAGTTAGCCCCCTTAACTCTTGTACATGCCTTTGGGTGGGTGGGGGTGTTTGGATATAGGATGGGTACTGAGGGGCATGGCTGTGTTTTATTATAGGGATTGGGACTGTGTGGTATCCACTTTCAGTGAGACACATGGCCTTGACTAAATAGAACTACACTATCTGTGCTTGGGACTGCAGTTGCTACTTTGTGAATGAAATGTACAATTTAATGTCTGAAAATAATGTTTGAAATTTTTAAGTTAGAAATACATTCTTATTTTGTTTGCCATATATTGATTTAAATGTGCATGCTGTAGACTTGCTTCCAATGGTGCATATATCCAAGATCAGGTTTTCTCATATGGAAAGTAACCTGTTTACTATGATTTGGACTTCAGTCAAGCCAATTTTGGCTATAACATTATGTGCTAATACTGGCAAAGCTATGCACTCAGACAAGCAAGTATGAAGGAAGAAAGGATGCAATGTCCAATGCAGACTTGGTGTGAATTATGCTTACCAGTTCTAATGATGCCAATTTTATTATTATTAATAGTTCAAATAAATCTACCGACTAGTCCTCCCACCTTAATATTTTCACTCAATGGAACAAAACATCCTCACCTATTTCTGTCCTTAATAAAACTTTTTATACTCTTTATTTTTTTTTCTCTCTTGGTCTTAAATGAAAAGTCAGAAAGCATCTGAATGGCAGAACATTTCACTGTATACAGAAGCACTTTTGTTAAAGTTGTGACATGTTTTCACTTTTCTTTTTCTGCAATGATGTACAATAAATGTGATGTAAATGTGTGTGGCCACAAGTGAAAATGCAATTCAATTGAGATCGATTCCTCTTTCTCTTTCCATTAATATGATAGAGCTCTGCACCCCTTATGTACCTTTACACTTTTTTGTATTTTATTTCAGTCTGTTGGTGTTCCACAGTGAGCTGGATGCAAGATAGATACTGTACTAAAATGTACTGTTAATGAACATGTAATAAAAAGCTGTTTGAGATGTTTATTTTCATGTGAACTTCTTTTCAAGACGGTAAATGCTGGAGTGGTACCGTTAATGCATGGCAAGCACACGATTTAGCCTTGGGTACTCATGCAAACACAATTGTTCTGAGAACAAACAGAAAGGACTAATAAAAAAGCGAATACTACAATGAAAAGAAAAGCACTGCTAATTCATCGGATTTTCAACGGACTAGAAATAAACGTTAATTTACAAAAATAAAAACTGATGATGTGGCGCCGTTCACAGTAACAACTAAGTAACCCAAACATCAACGCAAATGGGCTAACTATCCTTACTCCTTTGGGCAGTCATCATTACCATAGCAGAGATCGTTATTCACATTATCACTGTTACACATTTGTCTTCCCCGTGTTTTACTTCCACATGACTAACGGTAATTTTTTGTCAGTTCGACATACACTGATCTGCCACAACATTAAAACCACCTGCCTAATGTGTAGGGCCCCCTCGTGCCGCCAAAACAGCTCTGACCCGTCGAGGCATGGACTCCACAAGACCGGGTCTCCTGTGATGTCTGGCACCAAGACGTTAGCAGCAGATCCTTATTAGTCCTGTAAGTTGCGAAGTGGTGCCCCCATGGATCGGACTTGTTGTTCCAGCACATCCCACAGATAGTCAATCGGATTGAGATCTGGGGAATTTGTAGGCCAAGTCAACACCTTGAACTCTTTTTCATGTTCCTCAAACCATTCCTTAACAATTTTTGCAGTGTGGCAGGGCGCATTATCCCGCTGAAGCGGCCACTGCCATCAGGGAATACAGTTGCCACAAAGGGGTGTACTTGGTCTGCAACAATGTTTAGGTAGGTGGTATGTGTCAAAGTAACGTTCACATGATTGCCAGGACCCAAGGTTTCCCAGCAGAACGTTGACCAGAGCATCACACTGCCTCCGTCGGCTTTCCTTCTTCCCATAGTGCATCCTGGTGCCATCTCTTCCCCAGGCAGACACACACACACCCGGCCATCCACATGATCCAAAATAAAACATAATTCATCAGACCAGGCCACCTTCCATAGCTCCATGGTCCAGTTCTTACGCTCACGTTCCCATTGTAGGCGCTTTCGTCAGTGGTGGACTGGGGTCAGCATGGGCACTCTGACCGGTATGCGGCTACGCGGCCCCATGAGTGCACTGCACTGTGTTCTTCTGACACCTTTCTATCATAGCCAGCATTAACTTTTCCAGCAATTTGTGCAACAGAAAGGATTCTGTGGGATCAGACCAGAAGGGCTAGCCTCCTCTTCCCACGCGCATCAATGAACTTTGGGCGCCCATGACCCTAGCTGTCGCCGGTTCACCGGTTCTCCTTCCTTGGACCACTTTTGGTAGGTAGCCTACTAACCACTGCATACCGGGACCCACAATACCTATCGTTTTGGAGAGGCTCTGACCCAGTCGTCTAGCCATCACAATTTGTCCCTGGTCAAAGTCGCTCAGATCCTTACGCTTGCCCATTTTTTTCCTGCTTCCAACACATCAACTTTAAGAACTGACTGTTCACTTACTGCCTAATATATTCCCCTTGACAGGTGCCATTATAACGAGATCATCAATGTTATTCACTTCACCTGTCAGTGGTCTTAATGTTGTGGCTGATCGGTGTATTAAAGCCCTGTTCACCTCGAGTAAATTGTGAATAGTGGTCAACGACTTTTCCAAATTATTTTGTAGTACCTGGCGCCGTGGCGGTTATTACAGCGTATTACACTTCGAAGGGCAGGCCGATCTCGATCATTACAATGCAAAAAAGGGGTACTTGACTGGAAAACATGATGAGAGTATAGGATACAAGTCAGTTATGTCAGTTCGTATGCCCATTTTTAAAATTTTTACGTATTTAATTTTTTGTTATATATATTTTTTTCCCAATCGTTTAACTGTTGAAAGAATTTACACCGAATTCTAAAGACTTTGTCCCATTTACAGTGAAGTGATCCACTCATGACGTACTTCCTTCATGACTTGGATAATGCCATTTTGAGCTGAACACGGTAAGCTTTTTCTCTTGTTGTAAAAAAAATAGAACTGATGCGTAAGGTTTCTGATATTACTTTAGACAAACATAATTCTAGATCCAAATATACTGAGTTTTTCCCAGTTTAATTTGTTCGTGTGAAATAATATTTTTGAGATCAACCGGGTACATTGCGCAGTTCCATTCATAGCCAATCCACATTTCAACGCGCGAGGTCGTCGTCCGGTGTTGATGACACAGCTCGCTAGCTAGCACACACTGAACAAAGGAACACAATCTAGCCGAGGGCGAAAACTCGATCTTTCGTCGAAGGCAAGTGCGTTCATAATTTGGCAAGAAAATAACAAAATCAGCCATAATTGATTACACTTGTACAGATAGGTTGTTGCAAAAGTTCCCCCCGCCTTTGTTTTCCGTGATAGGCCAAAAAGTGTTTATGTACTTTCTACACTAGCCTGTTGCTAGCCTGTTTCCACGTATGCTAAACTTGGGTTTGTTTTTTTATGTAGACAGACTACTTTTGTTGCAAGAAAAATGGCCGAAGTGTACATTCGCGTTGCCGAGGAGGAGAATGAGGAGCCCATGGAGATCCCATCCGAAGATGATGGCACAGTCCTGCTCTCTACAGTGGCTGCACAGTTTCCAGGGGCGTGCGGCCTGCGATTTCGCAGCCCAGTATCGCAGTGCATGCGTGGAGTTCGCTTGGTTGAGGGAGTTCTTCATGCACCAGAAAACGAATGGGGCAATTTGGTGTATGTTGTGAACTATCCCAAAGGTGTGGCACCAATATACATGGGCTTTGCATAATTTACAAAACATTATTATTCAAATCAACTTATGCCGTTAGCAATTGTGTACTCATCTACTGGTATTGTATTTCAGATAACAAACGGAAGATGGAAGAGATCGATGCGTCCTCTGCAGTAAAGATGAAAAGGGGTGATATGAAGACATCTGACTTGATTGTTCTAGGATTGCCTTGGAAAACCACAGAGCAAGACTTAAAAGACTACTTCAGTACATTTGGTGAAGTTATTATGGTTCAGGTAAGATCAGTAATATTATGGAATATGTCACCACTGGAAATGGGTGCATTTCATACATTTCTAGCGTACATGTACATTCTGTTTTTGTTCAGGTGAAACGTGATGCCAAAACCGGGAACTCAAAAGGGTTTGGCTTTGTGAGGTTTACTGAGTACGAGACCCAAGACAAAGTTGTGTCCCAGCGCCATATGATTGATGGAAGATGGTGTGACTGCAAACTCCCAAACTCAAAGGTACTTATTTTTAAAGTTTGTTCTTATGACACGATGTCTCATTATATCTGTCACAATTTTGTTTGTGTGTGCATGTTTTTGCTAATCTAACAGCAAGGTATAGATGAGCCAATGAGATGTCGGAAAGTATTTGTGGGCCGCTGCACAGAAGACATGACTACCGATGAGCTGCGGCAGTTCTTCATGCAGTATGGCGAGGTTACTGACGTCTTCATCCCCAAGCCATTCCGTGCTTTTGCATTTGTGACATTCGCTGATGATCAGGTATTTATTTTAAACTTGCATATGAATTTGATTTCCTTATACTTGTTCCTGGCTGACCTGCTGATACATTTTTTCTTACTAGGTGGCTGCTTCTCTTTGTGGAGAGGACCTGATTATCAAAGGAGTCAGCGTACATATCTCAAATGCTGAGCCAAAGCATGGCAATAGACCAATGGATCGTTCTGGGCGGTTTGGAAATGGTTTCGGAGCTCAGGGTTTTGGTAATAGTCGCAGTGGGTTAGGGAGCAGCACCAACAGTAATTTGGCAAATTTTGGGTCATTCAGTCTGAACCCAGCCATGATGGCAGCTGCCCAGGCTGCACTACAGAGCAGTTGGGGAATGATGGGTATGTTGGCTAGCCAGCAAGGGCAAACTGCATCCTCAGGAGGCACCTCCTCCAGTGGGACAAGCTCCAGCCGAGATCAAAGTCAGTCCTTCAGCACAGGGAACAGTAACTATGGCAGCAGCTCCGCCAGTCTAGGTTGGGGCACTGGGTCAAACTCAGCCACCACTGGTAGTGGGTTTAGCTCAGGATTTGGTTCCAGTATGGAATCCAAGTCATCTGGGTGGGGTATGTAAGTTAAGATGTTCTTATGGTAAGTATTGTGAGAAGGATGAGTCTTTTTCCAGTTTTTTTTTCTGGTGTTGTGCGTATCTGAACAACTGAACGCTTTTGTGAAAGATGTTTTGTACATTTGGAAAAAATGCAAAAGATTTAATTTAGAATGTGGTTGAAGTGAATTATTTGTTTATGACGGTCTTGAACTTAAGTGCTATTTTTGATGTCAGATTTAACTGTTAAGTTTGTTATATCCTGATTGATTTCAACTGGATTCTCTAATGCATGTATTGTACAATGTGATATTACTGAAAATGCATGAGTAATCTTTGTGGCTCACCATCCAACTGTTACTTTTAAGCAATCGTGCATTGGGCAGAATCTGGTTGAAACGTAAATTTTGTTTTAAGTGCAACTTTATTTGCAGTCAAGTTCTATGGAAAAGCCTTCACTAAAATCTCTTCTGCAGTTCACCTCTCTTCCATTTTCCTGGGAGGAAGCTCCTCTTTGGCAGCATTCTTTGGGTGATGTCAATATCACTCTCCCTCTTCCCACCTGTAAATGCTATGCCATCAAAGAACGGCTTCACTCCGCATGTTCTAAGAGACGGTGGGTGTTTCATTTTTATCCACTTTTTTAATGGAAAGAACTGCGCAACTGACATTTTAAGAACTGATGAGTGCGATTGAGGATGGCTTGTGAAGAAGAGTGAATCGTTGAGTGAGCGGAGACGCGTGGAAAGGACTGGTTGTGCAATGAAAGCCCAATTTGACTGCTTTTGAGTGTGTGAATGGAAGCGGCAGATGCTACAAGCACCTCCCCTAACATGGACATTCAATAATTAGTACTTCAAGATCTCCTTTTTTATCTTTGCAATTTTTCTTATCCTTTAGTATATCGATCAAGTGCAGAAGTAGTAACAAATGTAGTGGAATGTTGTGATGAATATTTGTCTTGCATATATAATCTGATCTGGATGCTGTATGGTGTGTGTGGTTTCTTTCCTTGTTATTGAACTGATCTGTAAGTGTGAACTTGATGTGGATGACACCTGCTGAGGACACTGGGGACGTGAGTGTTGGTGTGAGAACGTGGAGTGGCGTGGCGTGGTTGTCAACAATTCCCAGTAGATCTCGATGTTTGAGATGTTTTGATATGTCAAATGAAGGGAGTTCTCTAATAAAGTTTGTTTGAATAGATAAGCTTATTTGATATTGATTGTTTTGTGTCAGCTGGGGGTTTGTCCAAAAGAATCTAATTCAATTCACGTATCTAGGGACCTTGGACACTGCTGGCCGAGGTCTCCGTCTGAACCCTGACTGAAGTCACTGTTCTGAAGGATGAAGACGGGAGTTCCAACACTTTCATTGGGTTCCCAGCTGACATGAAATGGGGTAGTACCTGTATCTTTTTGCTGCTTTGATGACAGCTTGTCTTCTAGGCAAGTCTCAATTTTTCCACAAGCCCTTAGATTGCACTCAAGTTTGGGCATGAGGAATTGTGGAAGACTATTGAGATTTTACTTAAGATTGATCTGATGGTGTGACACTGAGATGGGGATTGTATAAAGATCAACTGCAGTGGAGTGCACATCCCTCAAGCCACCTGGAATTCTGTGCATAGCATCACACCACCTAGTTGGTCTGTATTGGGTATGAGAATATCTTTTCTTTCAGGAAACAATTGAAAGATCACCTGGGAATTGTTGCTGTTGTCAATGCATAGACATGGAAAAAGCATATATAAACTTAAGGGGTTAGCAGAGTTCTGTGTATTTTAATGATTTTAACGTCTAATATTCCAGCCAGTTGTAACTAGGATACATACATGTTTCCCTTTGGAAATCTTCATGCTAAATCATTGGTAATATTTCTAGGATGTTTTTTTATCTTAACCTTTTCAGGAAATCTTTTTTGTCACTGGGGGATTCATGCTACAGATATTTGTACAGTTTTCTGTTTTATTGCATAACATCACATACAGGTTGATAATTCAGCAAACATCAAGATTTGTGCACAGCACATCAAGGAACCTGGCACCCCACAGTCCAATGTATCACATATCGGAGAATACATAGCAGGCCTTATGCCAATGTCCCTATTCCCCGGTCTCTCTGCTCTTGCGCTTCTCAGCATTCTTCTTCTTCATGTCCCTCTGGTCCTGATTACTATTGGCAAGTTCCTCGCTTTTCCTTTGTATGAAGTTCGACTGGAAAATAATAAAAAAGGACATCCAAAAAACAGTTTGCTGTGAAATATACTTTGTCTCTCACCCACAACCAAGGGTTGACATAGAAGAATGCATTGCAGATGTGAATGCATGAATTTTATCTAATGTAAATGTGATTAAGTTATTCCAATTGGTATCGGGTCAACTCAAATTAGTACTCACTACAGTATATTACTGGGATGAAAATAGCACAGCCAATTTGTGTCACCAAAATGTTAAGAGTAACAGCTCACCAGTGCAGTGCTTCGACGGGCTGCCAGCTTCACATCCTCTGAAGAAACTGTAGTTCTCTTGGCATGTCTACAATTAAATAGCATTATTTTGTACTTATAAGGTAAAGTTGTATAGGTGAGGTCAATCTTTTTTGGAAATGCAGGCAACAACTAGACAACTTCCATTATGTCATTGTTCCTACCTGGCAAAGGCTTCCAAATCTTTAGCAAATATTTCTGAAGGACAGAAAAGATACTGGCTTAAGTGCTATGAACAGTAGGAAAATCGATAAATGAACAATACTTTCAAATTTATACAATGAAAGGTGCTCTTATGATTTAATAAGTAATTAAATGTAATTGTGTTAAGTAATTATTTTATTTCTTGCCGAATATTTTGTTACGAATGATTATTATTATTTTAATTAATATATTATTATATAATAATAATAATAATAATAATCCATTTTATTTAGTTTTTAGCCCTTTTCTCAAGACTAAAGCGCTTTACACAAATTGGTCGCCAATGAATTACACAGAATGAACAACGAATAGACCGACAGCTATCAAACACAACACTCAGTCTGATTGATTAGAGTTGACAACAAGGGTAGAATGTGGACGGACACCCACCACATTGCCTGAATGTTGTTTCAGCTATCGCTGCAATGACCTGCCGACTAAATTCTTTCTCACGATCTTCTCCAATGCTCTGGCATAGTCCTCCCACAGTAAAATGGATGGCCGCTTTAAGCCTCTAGAATGGCAAATCATAACATTAAAATAAGGGTCGTTTTCGAAACTAGTAGTAGGCTACAATGACTGTTATGTTAAGGTGCAGCGAACGTACTGCGTCGTTAAGTTAGCAAAGTATAGTTAGCTAGCAAGCAAGCCGTATATGCTCACCTGTTTCGCTTCTTTGTCCAGTGACATTATCACTGAATTTTACGAGTGCTACATATGATACACGTTTCTATTACAGAAAATGTATTTGGTAACTAACGTAATAGGAGTTACCCATCTGCCTTTTATAAGAGTGAACATTCAAAACCCCCAATTGAAAAGTTTCGCGGCAACTGAAACTCCACCAATCAAAAAACAAATAATTTTATTCACACACAGCATAGGTTCAGCACAGCCCCACTTGCTGGGCAGGAGGCTTACACAGTTAACAACCAAAACTTGGTGATATTCAGTGTGCGGGTATTCATGTTTAAGCATCGAACTTATATAAAAAAACACTTTATATGTAGAACGCAGTTCACGGTCTTTAAAATAAGTAGAATTATGAGTTATGCATTTTACATCCAGTAATTAAAAAAATTAGGCGCTCTTTTTATAAACTTGCTTGCAGACTTTATCCTCACAAGTGAGTTCCTGAAAAATAAAACAAGTGTAAATAAAGTGAACCTGACTTGGCTTATTTAGGAATATATAGTGGATAAATAAACCTTACCAAATGGAGCTCATCTCCCTCTATCCAATGGATCCAGCCTCTATTATTTTTCTCTCCTTTCTGAACACAAACCAGCTTATCATTGTCCCAATTGACAACAGCCTGACAAGAAAAAAAAAGAGCACTATTTATCAACCTTTAGCCTATTATATTGGCAATAAGTTGCTCAGAATATCAGATTTTTTCTGTTATCAATTGTTAAGTATTGCAATTGCATGTTTAAGCTGGAGGGGTAAAGTCATGAGATTTTTTTGCATTACTCCAACTCATTTGACAAAGAAATGCCTTATATCTTGATATTCACCTGGCATGTTCTGTTATCCAGTCCTTTGGTCAGGTCTTCAAACTCTACTCCAATTTTAAATGTACATGAGTAGTTTTTGAAAGTGGTAGTAGTTTCAATTTTGAAGGAATCTTCTTTTTGCTGAATCACTTTCTGGGGCTTCAACATGTTTGCAATCTTGCGGGTTGCAAAATCGATGCCTGTTAGTGAAAATAAGATGGATGTGTTCAAATCTTTTCATTTTGGCTCTGATTAAGAAATGTCAAACTAGACACATTCAAGATAATTATATCTGTAGCAGGCTAGCAGCACTGGAAAGTCACCTTTGACATGATTATGTTAATATAATTTTTCAACAATAATGGAAATCAAATAACAAATTTTCATTGCTTCCAAAAATGAGTGAAACAAAATACACCTCCTGGTTTGAATACAGTGATCTATATACTGTAAGTAGTGGCTTGCTGGCTAAAATAACAGAAACACTTACCAAGAGCCACCATGTAAGCTTCAAAATTGTCATTGCTAATGATGTCCCATGTCCCACTGTAGTCGATAGGCATGTTGAATATGTTTGTGGGATACTGAAAAACTCAACTGGCCTACAATGTGAGCATTGGACAGATTTAAAGCCTCTCAAGTGGGATGTCCTATGGTTTACTAATATAGGGCAGGGGGATTTATTGCTCACTGCTGCTATTTGTGACACTACAACTGGGGCAAAAGGGAGGCACAAAATGACTTTTTGCACATTTGGATGAAGAAATCGCATTCTTCTCTGGAGACAAAAGGCTATAGAGATCGTAATGCGTTTGGTATATGTACTCTAATCTAATAATATCAAATGAACTGAGTGCAGTGTGAAAAGGGTAATGTGTTCAGAGTTCAAAATTAGCTGTTGTGACATAAAAGGACAGTTTATTATCTAGCGTTCACTAACCTCTAGGTCTAAACTGATGAATTTTACATGACTATGGAAAGGGTTATATGATCCTCACAGCTTCTGCTTCCATAGAAAAGGACCAATGGTCGGCAATGGAGCTGCATACGCCTGCTCTGCTAAAACCTTTTTGTTTGCAATTCTAATCCAAGGGCAAAAATGCTTCATTACATCCTGGTTTACATGGCCTATCGTTGCAATAGATGGCTACCACAGGAGCAACGGTTAAGATTGTAAGTTCCAGTGAAATCCAGATGTCTTGATGGTGGTAGGATGTTTACTTATTCATTCACATATTTTTTCCTGTTATAATAAATAAATACAATAAATTACCTATTGTACATTGTATTTTTTAATTTGTAGCCAAATAATCAATGCACTGTTTGTGGCACTGCTTCTGGGACCTCAGTTGTATGTTTTGACAAGGTAACTATTGAAGGTTGAAATACGATGACAATTGACAATCATCTTAAACTTAAACTTGTTTGTGTATATTAGTGAATTCATATTTTTTCTCATAGACCCACGTCATCCAGATACTGCAAGCAGCCTCTTCTGAGCAATCTATCTAGCTTCATTGTTTTATCCTTTATTACCTCAGGTTTGTATTATACGTCCAACCTATCTGACAGTCCTTAAGAAAAATCCTTATTGTATTGGTTGTCTAACTTTTCTGTCAAAAAGTCAAAGAAATATTGTGAGGATCTTTATGATATAATTTTCTAATATGGGATGAGATGTTTCTATCTATTTTTCTAAGTGTGACCCTTGTGTGTGAAGATTCAACCTTTTCATTAGGCTTTGCAGTGACCTTCACATTGATAGATCCAGTGCCTCCTAGTTTTATGGCAGCTTACCATGTGTTTGGCTTGATGTCTTTTGGCCAAGGACTATGCACCACCATCCTGACACTGACCGCTGCAGTATGTGTAAGCAATGAATCTTTTTACATCCTCTCCATTGAAAACAATAATTGACTAAAGACAACAAACATATATTCATGGATAATTTTCATCCACGGAGATATATTGGCCCTTTAGGTAAAGAGAGCAACAAAGTCAGTCAGCACATATATTTATCTGGCATATAATGTAATAAAATAGTTTTGTGGATGAAAATACAAACGATTATGTGTGTATTTTATGCCACAAATTTAGTTTGCAATCATCATCAAACAGAAGCTGTGACGTACTAGTCTTGAATAGTTGCATGCGGGTTTCTTAGAGATTGCTTTTGTTTTTTTTGTACGACCACACTTGGAATCGCATTTGCATAAATCTGTTGCATCTTGGGCTTAAAAAAGTGTGCAATTCTATAATTCGATTTTCTATAATTACAAATTTTTCCTCCAGAAGGGCTTGCCAGAATCAAAAGTCAAAGCACAAATGAAAGTACCATGATATCGGAGTGCTTTACTTTTTAGTGGAACCGATTTCTAGTGGTGAGCTAATTGGCCTTGCACCAGAGGGAAAGCTAAATGTCAGATGTTTCCAATTTTGTAGTGCTAGATCAAAAACAACGCCATTTTTCATATCCTTTTCCCCAACCTTACTCTGGGTGCATGCATTGTATATATGAGCAAACACAAGCATAGACTTCAACCTTTCTTATTCACAGGCAAAAACTACTCCAGATCTGTACTGGTTATCTGTTATTCTTACACTGGCCTGCATTTTGAGTACAGGTGAGTTCTTAAATCTTAGTAAAATATCTTTAGTTTTTTTATTTAAAACATATAAAATGCGATTAATTTCAGTTTTTCCACAGCACTTTTCCTGGTGGTGGGTGGACTTTGGATGAGCCAGAGGTTCTCTAGGTCTGAAGGGGTCAATGAGTACACTAGTCCCCAGCTGTTCAAGGTTATATGATAACCTGATCTGAGATCCACACAGAGAAAATTCATCAATATTTAATAAGGTTCCCATGCCAACACTGATTATATGTATATATATATATATATATTATATGCCTTGTATGGTGACCTTGGGTATTTAGAAAGGTGCCTATAAATGTATTATTATTATTATTATTTTAAACAATACTACCATACTAAGGAAACATGAGATTCTCTGTTTCACCAGATCAGTAGACCAAATTAGTTTGAATACAATTTATATTTTAAGTAAAAGCAAAAATGTAGTTATTTAAAATGCTACAATAAATCTACAATCAAATGAGCTGCAGGGTATTTGAAATTATACACAGGGATGCAAATAGCAGTATTTTATTTTTGTAACAGCTTTACTCTGAATTGATTAAAACATTTCCAGTCTGTGTACAGTAGTATGTAGAAAAGTGGTTATTGGTTCCAATAGAAAAATTGCGATGCATTTTGTAACTGAATCTTTTTCACAACAAAATAAATGTAAATGTGAGTATATGTATATGACCGAGAGGCTTAACCACAGTGTTAAGAAAACCGCACTGCATAAAAAGTTCAATCATTTGTTTCTTAATGTATCTTTAGCAGAAGGAAAATAACAAGCATTGGAGAGAGGGAAAAACAGACGGTGAGAAGACAAAAGCGGGTGGAAGTAAGACAATGGGTGCCCTTACGTCAGCTTATAACTAGAACTGATGACTGGTCACATTAGCTGGTGGGAGCATCCCTGATGTTTTTCATAAACACTTAGTTCCAAATTCTACCTCAATTAGATTACAAAAATCATTCACAGCACAGCTATGAATTAACATGATTGCTTTCTTGAATCAAGTCAAACAAGTCAAAGCTATTATTGGAATTTTGTTGTAGATAACCAACAGAAAAACAATACCATAATTAAGTTCCGCCCTTATACACATTTTCTATCTCATCTATGATTGCCACAAATTAATAAATATTAACCCCTGACAAAGGGGATCATGTTTACAAACCTAAAGAATGGTTTCCACATATGTTTGTCAAATAAAACACTTGATTTCATGAGATTAATACAAAAAAATTACTAATTACGTTTTTGGCATATTCGATATACAATAGATAGTTAGGCTCAAATGTATTGTACATAATACTATATCTGTTGAGTAAAAATGTGTTAAGTCAAAGACATCTTCTTGGTAAGGTTTGGTACTACTGCATTTACCTGTGTTATAAAAATATAGCTCCTGCTTTACTCTGCAATTCTGAATTCTTATTATATTTGTTTTGAGTCCCTGAGTTTTAAATTTGATAAACATACTATTCTGATAAAAAAGAAGTCACACACAAAAAAACACTCATCTTAAATCAGATAAATTACATGCGCCCCCACACCTGATTTAACTACAGAATATAATTACATTCTTGGTCAAATAACAGCAATCAACTGAATTCCAGCTACATGTACATACATGTAAATAAGGTTTGTGCTATGGTTTCACTTACTAGAAGCTGAACAGCTGCAGTAAGATCCATAGCTACCCTAAAAGGGCATCGTAGTCAATGTACCAAAGTAGGTGGCCTGTCAAAGGCCTCACTCCAGTGATGGGCCATTTCTTGGGGTTATCCTTCACTCTGCTTAGCTGGGTGACCAGCTCATGCTTGCTGTCCCCCATTACTAGCACGCCCACTTTCTGAGCTTTGTTGATTGCAGAGAAGGTCAGGCTCATCCGCTGGTGAGGTTTAGCTGGGCTTTCAGTAATGGCCACCAGACGGTCTCCATGGCTGTCCACCTTGTCACCAGGAAACAGGGAGGCCGTGTGGCCATCTATGCCTACGCCCAACAGCACAAAGTGGAAGCTGGAGCCATTAACCCACTGGATGATCTCCTTCTCGTAGACCAAAGGTCCAAGGTCCTCCTCCACACAGAGCCGCTGGTTGAGTTGCACGGGCATGGGGTGGATGTTGAAGTAGGGAATCCCCACGTGCTGGAGCAGGTGGTCGTGCAGCGTGTGGAAGTTGGACTCAGCCTCCTTGGTCGGCACGCAGCGCTCGTCCACCATCCACACATGGGTTTCCCTCCAGGGGAAGAAGTAGTGGTGCTGTGCTAGCCTCTGGAACAGCGCTATGGGACTGGAGCCTCCAGAAAGGGCCATGTGAAAAATGCCACCCTCCCTGACAGCAGTCTGAGCAGATTCCTCCAGGTCGGTAGCGAGCTTCTCGATTAGTTCCACTGTCCAAGCTGACACCATGACGGCGCTGCGGTACTTCCCCTGCATAACCTGGAAACTGTCTGTGGCAGCGCCGCCCATCTGGTCAGTGCTGTCCATAATCACCGGCTCGCTGAGAAACTGGACCTCTTTGCCGCGCAGACGGAAGTCAAGGAGGTTGCCATTGTCATCCCCTCCGGGGTAAATGCGGGGGAGGGTTTTGGCCAGACTGTCCAATAGCGGCGTCCATAAACCCCAGGAGGCTAGGTGGTTCTCAGAACTGACAAAAGTGTCCCTGACGCCATGGAATATGTGGGTGATCAGTTCGGCATAAGCCTCTTTCTCTTTTACCGGCGTCTGTACGTAGTAGTCTGACAAGGGCAAGCCCAGAACATGGACATCCTTATGGTCAGTCATCTCCTTCCACTCTCCGTCATCTTGGTCTGGCTTGAAAAGGTTCTTACTTACCAGGATGGCAGGGAAATTCAGAGTGCCGTGGCCAAAATGGAAGACAATCTGTTTGGGCTTACAGTGGATGCTGGGGTCCTTCTGAACACAGAAGACGTCTTTCTTGAAGAGAATACGAGCGTAGCCTACCCGCTCATCCAGCACCTTCCCCGAGGTCAATATAATAGGGATTCCATCATACTGGGTCGAGTCAATGTGAGCCAAAACAGCTGAATTACAAAAAAAAGGTAAGTTGCATTGCAGAGAAACCAATTGGCTACATAAATAATTTGCAAATATATAGCTCAAGGAAAAATCATCTGTTTTCAGCCCCCAACTATTTATTCTGCTCAATACCTAGGTCACAAAACTTACCAGCAAAAGTTGGAACCAGGCTCATGTGATCCTTTGTCTTGTTCAGTTCCTGCTGCACCTCTTTGTTGTATGCCTCATATTGGCCAATGATGGCCTGGTTCTTTCCCAATGGTTGCAGGGCACCAAATATCTTCAACTTGTTGCGCATTACCTCCTCAGAGTTGCTGAGGTTGTCTGGGATCGTCATGGTCAACAGGGTCATGACCTCGGTCAGGTGGTTCTGCAGGACATCTCTGATCACGCCGTACTGGTCATAGAAGGGTATACGACCTAATGGTAAAAATATCCTATTATGGACATTCATCCATCACAAAAATAGCTTTGCCAACCTGGGTTAGGGTACAAAGCAGTCACATGCGGAAACCTTAGGTATCATGACTTTAAAACACAGGAACTCAGGATAATTTCCCGTAGCAAGACTAACCCAAAAGGTGTTGCAACAAATGTAGATACCTTTGGCACTTAGGGTCTCCTTTAGTACTATCTCCATTCTTTCAATATGATGCTTGTTCCATATGGGATCTAGGAATTTCCTATTCTCTCTTCTGAAAGGCAGTATCTTCGCAACAACCTTTTGATGACAAAGGCATCATAAACTTAACTCAAACATGCATGACACTTTGAGACTGTGCTTATGAAACCGGAGGACTACATCACCTGCTTCCCAAGGTAGTGGTCGATCCTGTACATCTCCTCTTCCTTGAGGGAGGATGCTAGCTGCGTTGCCAGAACCTTTGCACTGTTCAGATCGTGACCAAATGGCTTCTCTAGCACCACCCGTAGCCACGCCCCCTCCGTAGCTGGACGGCAGCTGTTACTGATCCTCTCGGCGATACCTGCGTAAGCGAATGCTGGCACCGACAGGTAGAAGAGGCGGCCTCCTTCTTCCATGCCCTCCTGCTTCAGCTGCTCCTCCATGTGCTGGCACAGAGCCTGGTAGTGCTCGCTGCTGTTCAGCTGCCGGTACTCCACCAGATGGAGGAACTGGTCCTTGAGCAGGGCGCAGCGCTCAGGCGTCAGGTCGTCGGTACAAGTCACGCCCTTCAAGATGTCAAACAAGATGTGCTTGCCCTTGTCTGCTGGAGAAAGCCCCCCACCGTAGAAAGAGAAGGTGTGGCCACTGCTGACTTGGCTGCTGTACAGCTGGAAGAAGCCATTCCACAGGTACTTCTTGGCCAGGTCACCAGTGCCTCCCACTACGACAACAGACACGTGGCCCAGTGGCTTTGCTTCTGGCACTTCCTTGGCATGGCCCCTCTGGGAACAAATAGTAGCCAGGAGAAGCAGCATTGCCACAGCCTTCCACATCTCTGGTGCTACACGGCTCGGCTCCTTCAACAGTAGAGCTATAAAGAAAAATTAAATGATGAATGAATGAGAACATTGTAGACCATGGCAACACCCTAAATTGCAATTGTTTACACTTCACCATGTGGAAGATAAGACAAGTGTGTAGCAGAGGCTAGTATTTCTTAATCAGTTCAAATTGGACTTGCTTAGAAAACCTTTTTATTTTGCTTCTTAGGAAGCCATTGAATACAAGTACCAGTTCCACAAGTTATGCACTGTAAAGGCTTACTTTCAGTTAAAGTTGCCAAGGCTTATACAAGGCATTATGCTTTGAAGAAAAAAATAAACCGCAGCAGAGATTTTCACAGAATTCAAACAAAGTTCAATAGAAGTGGGCCTTCTAGAAATTGAAATGGGGTGGGGGGAGGCAAAGACTCTCGGTAGGTCAACCATAGATCAGACAGACAGACAGACAGACAGACAGACAGACAGACAGACAGACAGACAGACATCACATTACCTAGTAATATTTCACTGAGCTTCGCTGGTTCGCTAGCCTATGCCTAAATGAAATTGGACACTTGATTAGAGTTTAAGGATTAGGGTTAATGTACTCTCAAGGTAAACAAATTGTGTAATCGACCTACGGGAAGGGGCTGGTCTCTTTACTGTTCAGAACAGCTGGAATCCCAGCAAACTGCAATCATTGTTTACCGAGATAAAACAAACAATTCAAGTCATAGATTTTACTATTTTAGTTTGGACTTTAGAAGGATAGGCTTACATTTTTCTACAACCTGCAATGCCTTTGAATAGTAGATAGAACAGGATAGCAAATTTAATGAGTTAAAGAAATGCCAATATATAATTGGTGACCCAACAGTATTCCTGGACAGTGTTGGACTACTGTGCCACCAGAGTATCCAACCAGGTCTATATAAAACTGATGAATTTGAGAAATTAAATCTGTAAGGAAAACTAGGGTAATTATTTTGACGATACAGCATATACATGGTTTTGGATAATGCCATTGTTTATATATTGGACACTGCATGTTTAGGCATTATTACAAGAAATAATGGGGGGGTTTTCCTGCAAAAAACAAAACAAAACCATTAACAGAGACAAATCTTAACTTTGAAGCAGTCCATTCATTTAGGCTAGAATATCCAAACAAGCCTGCTTAAAGTCATCCAAGTATATGTAACAAATATCCATGGCTGGTTTAGAGTTCAACAGATAAGAAGCGAGTTCAATTGATGATGTCTAGCAAACCTAATTCCAAGGCCCCTTACATTAAGCATTTTCATTTTTCTTTCTTCTTCTTCTTGTTGATCTACACTACTGTGCATTTGCCAGGCATCTACCATGATTGATTGGCAGTAACGTGCCATTACAATTTTTATTATATTATACAAAATGTATTCTTATATATTATAATTATATATTCAATTAGCTGGAAATGAATATGACCAACTCCAGAAATTATTCATTAAGCAGTCATATAAAGATTTCATACAAGAAATGGCCTGACAATACTGGGGTCAAATACAGTCCAAATCCATTCGAAATACGGTCCTAGCTAGAACCACCAGCAACCTTAATACTCCAAATTCAAACTCAAGCATGGCTCTCAGTAGGCCCTATTTGTAAATTAGCAGATGTTTAATTTTAAAATCCATACAGATTTACTTAAAGTGTGATCTACCTTGTAACACTAAATATACCATAAGTGCTGGCAATGTTTTTTAGACAATCATATCGTTCCCTATTTGTTATCGATACTGACACTGATATGACATACTACTATCAATTTGATTCAGATAAACACCTTTCGCAAGAGACTGTCAGATCCTGTGTAGTTTAGGATGGATCGCATGAGAGGCCTTTTGAAAACCATGTGCTCGTACAAAACGATGTGTGACAGTTACACCTGCTAGCTGTCAAATTTTACGAATGCAAGCAAGCAAATACTATCCTTATAAATTTCACATGCATAATGTGATGGCGCTTCACGCAACGACTGTTTGATATACACAGACTATTATGATGATCAAGCTGTAAAGACAACTTAGTACAAACCTGTCCTCTTCGCTCCGGTAAACGCTGTACCCGTCGATACAATATTTTGGTCAAACGCTTCCTAGAGTAGTCACGTGACATAAAAAAAAATAAAAAAAGTTTCTCAGCCTAAAAAGCTCGTTGTCGATATATATACATATATATATATATATATATATATATATATATATATTTAAATATATACATATATATTTATGTAAGGCGCAACCTTACTTCAACCAGATATGTTTTAAAAAAAACTTAACTATAGTGTTAGTTGAACCCTTTTTCATTGTGTAATTGTTAAACATTACTGTTTAGGATCATTTATATGTAACTTCAATCATCATTTCTTTGCAATTTAGCATAAATAATTTTTTTGAAGAATTTTTTTCTATGTTTCTTATTTATTAAGTATTCCCTATTCTCAACTCTAGTAAACGGACACTAGGAGGCAGTGATACTGTGGTAGTCTGTGAAAAAGCATACAACAGATCACGACTGATAACAGCCCCCCTTCTGTATGGGAATGCAACAGCAAATTAGTATTATCTAGCCGTAGAAATTCGTGGCTACA
Organism: Galaxias brevipinnis; assembly: GCA_036023535.2. NCBI lineage: Eukaryota > Metazoa > Chordata > Actinopteri > Galaxiiformes > Galaxiidae > Galaxias > Galaxias brevipinnis. The sequence goes on from JAVQIZ010071048.1 coordinate 84,246, forward strand.
TTATTTTAATAAAATACAAAATAAAATAAATTCAAAGGAATAGACTATATTTCCCTTGATCAAGTAACTGGATAAATAACACACAAATATAATGAAAAGGTAGCATCCTGATGCGTAGTACTGACTTTGAATTTACAGGGTGCCATAATCTCTCCAAAGGAACTTGTTCAAGTTATCTTGAGTTTGCGTCGGATAAACCGGTACAACCAGACCAATATAGGCTCCACTCACCCTGTGCTTGTGAAGTTTCCCATTGCCAATTGATTCAAGTGGATGCCAAACTGTCTTTCACATCAATGTCAGGAGTGTTGTGGTATCTATAGTAGTATAGATAAATATACAATGAACCATACATGTGTCAGGGTTTTCCTTTCTTTACACTAACTATAAACATGTTTAACTTAACATAAGGTAAGGTATAAAAGTGATATTTGTCCAAAAATCATCATGTTTCTATTGCCATCTCAGTTGTCTAAGTTCCAGGTATCTTTGTTTGAGATCATAGTTGTCGGAGCCGAGTTCCGGAGAACTCCATTCCAACTTAACCTCTGACAACACAGAGAAAACGTCATCTATAGTGTAAGAACACATTCATGGTAAAAAAACAAAAAAACAAATGGTGATGATGATTTTCAAATGTTCTCAGGTAAGGAACTTATACAAAATGTCACTTTAGTCGCAAAACCTCTTTTGGACTGTATTGATCAGCTGCCTTGTGTCATCACTGATGCTGTCCAGGCCTAGAGAGGACAGAGCAGGTGCTTTTCTGGCAAAACAGTCCTCTGATTGTTAGAGACCACACTGTGAGTTTCACGTGACACTTCCCCTTCTAAACTCAGATGCCTCCTCTTCTAAACTTCATGACGTATAGAGACTTGTTTCTACAACCTCAGAGACTTCTACAACATATAGTGAAAAAATAGGCCTCAAGTTATTTTGTATTCTTGATACCCAATAAATTGGTAACCCCCCAATCTCACCCACCCTCCAATCCCACCCAACCTCCGCGCCCCTATCACCAGACACACAGGATCACAAACAGCTGTAAGGCCTGTGCTGGCCACACCATAGAGCCCTCCCAAGTTGGCCATCCACTGTGAAATGTAAATAGTAAACATGACGGAACTTCCTGGCTGTAAGTGTGTGTGTGTGTGTGTGTGTTTGTGGGTGGCAGTATTGGTAGGGTTGTGTGTGTGTGTGCGTGCGTGCGAGTGAGCGTGCCATTGAGAGATTGGGCCCCTGCAGCTCCTGCTAACCCAGCTGTCGCTGCCATAACCCAGGACTTGTGAGACTGCAAGAGACAAGCTGGAGGGGCCACTGTTGGCGATATCAACCCCACCCCCAGGCATTCTACACTGCCCCTGGCTTCCTTCCTCCCCTTTGTTCAGGCTCCAGGGCAGACTTCGTCAAGCTGAGCACACAAGCTAACGCATATGAATGTGGGCTGTCATCTTTATTAGACCTCTTTGCCAACACACATTACATTTACCAGGGCCCTTTACTTAACGACATTTCACTTTCAACTATTCCATCATTCCCCACTCCACAGTCGTTAGAAGATGAGGATGGGACCAGGGATTGGGAATAATTGCAATACACAACCTGCATAACAGCCATAGAGGAAGACGATCCACAATAAAAAATATACTAATATATACTACATTCTCAATGACCTGCTGGACAACTTTACAAAAAAGTTATTTACATGAGAAAAACGGCTGACAGAGCTTTGTTTTCATGCGATTGGTTTCAGAAAAACATTATGTGGAAGTTGCCAGAGAACAGTGAGCTTTCCGGAGATTAGAAGTTCAACAATACCTGATATGTGAGGTCTGAGGAAAATTCTGGCAGTAATGATAACTTTGACCAAGCCTAAAGCCACAAATGGACTTTACTCATGTATGTGTAATGTTCTGTTTTAACTATGTTCTCACATTTCTTGGATAAAACATGTCTGAACTGGCTCTTTCTTTTGTTCCTGTTGATAGAAACATATCCCTTGCAGGACACAAATACCTTCCCAAATTCCAGCTTGGAAACGTAATTTTTTTAGCAGTGGTATAAACTTGACACAGCGTAAATGAAAGACATATTAACCAGTGATCTTAACCAATGGTTTTGGGTTTAAAACTTTTATATTCACCTGCTCGATATGAGTAGACAGTGTATGAAATCTTTCAAGAAAAAAAAATGTATAGCCTATTCTGTTAATAAACAAATGTCAGGACCTTTCCACCTACTACCCACCAATCCAATAAACTTCTGTTTTCTGTATATTTTAATTTATTTATTTAAAACACTTTGCATAATACAATAACTACAATGCATTGTTGGAATATAGAATGAACAGCCCAGTCGAGCCCAGGCTTCAATTTATATAATCGCTATACTAGCCGGAATGATTCCTCATTTCTTAACAAGGTTTTTCAGGGGCCCTACGCGTGAGAACTATAGAAACCAGTAGGCACATTTCATGTGAGGCCTACACAAAACCTCCCTGCTCCTCACAATAGTGCTCCACCTCCCTGTTTGCTGATAGCACAAGAGGTGCAAGGAACGCAGGCGAGTGGGGGTAGCCCTGTCTGAATGACATGGCGTTGATGCTGCCACTGTTCACTGACCCTTGAAATGCAGGCTCAGCTCCCAGTGTGAAGTACTTTTGTGTTGTCATTCTTCTGAGAAGCAGGGGAGCGGCTGAGGGGGGGTGTTTGGCTACCCCAGGGTGGATGAGGGGGAGGGGGGGTGCTCCACATCCCAGGCTGACTGGCCACTCTGCAGCGGGACGCATGCTGCCTAGGTTAATATAGAAGCCTTTATTCTAATGAAAGCATTTGCATACTTGTGTGTTAGAGAGGGTGTTGACCTCTGACACCTTTGAGGAATGGCTGACAACAGAAACCACTTTGCAGATTCTTAAGCATTTACACACTCGAGGTGGAGAGCACCTTGATAGGCCTGCCTCAGTGTATATCAAAATAAATCGCAAATGGAGAAGTGTAAAGGCCTCTTAAGTTGCTGGGGGAAAAAGCCTCAAAGTTGCCTTGGAGTGGCTTATTGTAAAAGCAAAGTGTGTCAGAAGCTTTGCGGTTTCAACATGTAAAAGATTGTCTGGTATGTTAGAAAAGGTCTCTCTTCCATCTCTCCTTTAAGTTTTCCAAGTTAGGGTCAACTTTGCCTTTGGACCAACTAAATATTCCAAGAATGAAAAAACCTTACATTCCTATTCTTTCCAAACTCTATAGCTTTGACATATGGCTGCTGAATCCCTAACATTGGTTTTAACATCTGCATTTTCATGTGTAAAAATAAGAATAAAAAAAGGCATTTGTTGAAATAAGAATCTCAAGAGAACAGGAAAAATAGGTTATTTTGCCAACTGTTATTTAATCAAATAAAACATTTACAACATATTTACTATTTTACAGTGGGCAGAATGTGTACCTATTGTTGTATATACGGAAAAAAACTCGCTGCTGTGGTTGCCAGAATGCATCTGTAAAAAATACAGTAAAACTATAAAAAGTAAAAAGATATACAGAACCTGTACATTTTACAGTTACAATCTGTTGATCATTACATTTGGAACAGGTAAATCCCATTATATTATTTAACTGTGAAAGTGTCATTTGATAACTGTCCTTTTAAATGTTTTTTCTCTAAATATATCATGATCAGGTAATAGTTTCTTATACATTACAGATAGATGTCAAGGTCCCAGCTATTTGTTCAGTTCACAATTAGTGATCAAGACCTTTGTGTGACATTTTGAGGCATATGGGAACTGACATACTCACTCAAAGTGACCCTAATGTCAACTGGCATTATAAAATAAATTAAGCAGCGATAATAACTATCAAAACAACCCAATAGTATGGGCAGAAATGTCTGCAATTAACAACAGTTATACAACAAATTCTATGATAAATGCTTTATCCACACAATGCAAATCTCTTAGTTAGCATTTGTTTGTTAGCAAGGAAAAACAAGGAAAAGCTTAAATGAGTGACAGTTTGCTTTCTTCAACAACAGTCCATAAGTCATAGTCAAACGCACACTTAACTTGTTTTATGCATTTGTTTTAACAACAACTTTCCCTCTGTCTGTTGTGATGATTAATGTCCGTGCATGGTGACATAGGACAGGACAATGTGTCTCTTCCCTTGATTTTGCGGTGCCTTTTTGTTGGAGCTACTGGCAGTCTTTGGCTCAAGCTCCTCCTGTCCAAGTACACGCAGTGCCACAAAGCAGACTTGACTCTGAAATTCCTTCAGATAAGAGTTGCTAGGTGATGCTATTGTTCGGGCTGTTTTTGTGTTCCCATATTCATACCCAAATTGTGGGGTTCCTTACTCAGACAGTCTCATTAGTAGTCATATATTCATACCAGGCCACCCCCCACTTGACCCCTCCCTTTCCTACCGTGGGAAAGACAAGGCTTGGATGAGATATTGCGAAAGATTCTGGCAATTACTTGGAAGACACTCAAATAAACAGACCAAACAAGTACTCCCCATTGACTATTTATTAAATACTATTGGTAAACAGAATGTTCATTGTTTGCATTGTCTATAGGCTGTAACAAATGGCTGAAACGAGTTACACATTTTTATAGATTCCATCAGTTGGAACTAATCACTTTAATAATACTTTATTCAATTAGATGTGTAGTTATTCTATAGTAGAGATCAGCATTTATGCCACAATAGATGAGACATTTGGGCCAAAATTTGAAATTAACTGTTGGTAAAAAAGTCTGAATTCAAGATAGTCAGCGCTAAATTTAAACTTTTTACCGTGAATTATGAAGTGTAGTAATAGGCCTATCTGAAGAAAAAAAAACAAAAAAAAACATTATTTGTATTTAAGATTACTTATCACACAATAACTACTATGTTGTAGTATGGTACAAGTAAACAGAGATGGTCAAAAGCAACCCCTTTGGAACAACACAAATTAGTGAAAGAACAGATACGTAAGGAAAAGGAGCGCAAAAACGGTCTCACAAGCCAAACAAGGGCAATGAATGAACCGGGAAAGTGTAGAGCAGAGGAAAATTACCTGGAAGGACTTGTGGGGAATGGAATCCTCAAAAATTTGCTTCATTGTTAGGGCAACCTACGATGTACTGCCAATACCGGCAAATCTCAGCCAATGAGTTGGTGAGGATCCAACATGCTCCCTCTGTGGTTAGACGGCTAATCTCAAACACATAATGGCTGGGTGCAGGACAAGCCTAACTCAAGGAAGATACACCTGGCGCCACAATCAAGTACTAAAATGCTTGGCGGAAGCAATGGAGCATAGGTGCTCAACAGTTCATGCCCTGCCAATTGGAGCAGAGGGCGACATGCACCACATTCACTTTGTCAGGGAGTTGGTTCCGGGAAAGAAGAGTTATAGGGCAAAACAAAGCTCAGGGCAGCTGAGGCGAGCATGTGATTGGAAAATGCTTGCTGATGTCGGCCAACATCTGAGTCCCATTGGAGATTACAACAACCAACTTAAGACCAGACTTATTACTCTGGTCCAACACACAGCAAATTGTTTATTTTATAGAGCTAACAGTCCCGTGGGAAGAAGCAATAGATGAGGCTTACGAAAGAAAGAAACT